>CM039725.1:20984098-21054424 GCA_022539455.1 Dendrobium nobile | reverse complement strand
ACACCTTTAACACCACATGCCCCTCCAAAAAATACCTATATCCCTTCAGAGATTTTTAACCCAATTAATCATAACAAATTGATCTCTTCCTATATGGCATTTTTTATTAGTTAAAAAACGAGAAGAATGAAACTCTCAATAGGAAGAAATGAGGGGGGTAATTCAGTTAATAATTAATCCATACCTTCTCGTGTTTCAGCCCAGATCAACCAGTAAGTTCTTTTATAAAATCCTTAAATGAAAAAATTTTTTTTTTTTATCCTCGATCATATGTATTGCAGTAAAATGTATAAAATTGTCGGAAATTATCATACATGTCTTTTTATTTGAGATGTAGGTGGCTCTGAAGTATGAATATCGAAATTGAATTAATAGTTATCATGCATTTCATCATCTAGTAACACCTGACCCACTATCTCAGTTTAAATATTGCCTCATTGCCTTTAGATCTCTCAATATGTTTGCTAGTTTTGTTGTATCTCCTATCTATAAATTCTCTATACTATGGATTTGTTAAACTAAAATGCTGTTCTGTTACGGTAATTAATGTAATTTGTTGGAGTGCCAGTTTTGGCATGATCCATCGTTCCGTATGCACTGATATATAAACTTTGGATGTAAGGCTATAAATTCCTTTTTCTAAAATATTGAACTTCTATCATCAATGCTTCGTAGCTATTTACTAGTGCCAAATAAACTTCATAAGCTGTATATATGCTTCACTTGATGGGCACTTTTCCATCTTTGCTTAATTAAATTGACCGACTACCTGTTGCAGGGCTTCATCACATCATAACCGCCCCAGTTACTATTTTAGAAGAGTGAATAAATGGCGAGGCGATTTCACACAAACAAGATTTTCTTCATGTTACAGACATTCACCTAAATAAACATTTAAAATTGTTTTTAGAATGATAATTTTAGTCATTTTCAACTTGTGAACTAATTATGCTTTGTTGAATAGGATGATAGAAAGTGTATACAATTCTTCTTCAAATACAGCAAACACAATAAATCTTAGGAAGAATACACCAAAACGTATTTTAGTTGTCAAGATAATGAAAAGAAAATAAGCAAGATATAAGAAAGAAAAATATCAAGATACAGCTGGATCATCAATGAAAGGAAAATCCAGTTTCCATGTTTCCGTTCCTTTTCGTGCACTGCGACCTAAATCCCTATGCCCGAGCAACGAGCAGCGCGCGGTCACAACCTAAGAAAGATTCTAATTTCTGCAAGTATCAAAACATAATCTGTGGAAAAGGATCGCTATTTAGTTAGTCCTTAAATAGGCTACAACTAATTCTCAGTCCCAAATCAACCGCCCCTTCTCTCAAAATGATTCTCTCATCTATTTGAATTCAAATTAGTTCTCGTTTCCTCTAATTAATTTCCCTCATTGTAACTAACACTTTCCAAAACAGTTCCCCTTTGATTCGGCATCCTTACATAAATGCGGCATATTTTAAACTGCCCGGACGTTTCCTAAACGTAATTCCTATCAATTTAATTCAAATTATATTTATTTCCCTATTGGTGATCTTAATTTTATCTCTACCAATTGTAATAAAACTTTTTCCTAATACAATTGCCCTCTCTCTTACCTAATGACGACCCACACGGTCTTAGTCACCGATTCCATCAATACTCCCCTCTCCAAAGAGCCACCTTGTCCTCAGAGGTGGAATGAAGGAAACTAATGCTTAAGCACTGGACTAATAGCCCTGACTAGAAAATGGACTAACACTGTGGTCGAACGATCGTCATGTCTGGGAACATCTCCCTAATCAATCTCTCAATCTCTCATCTGGATTTGGTATGGATGAATAGAACAATCACTGATAGGTGAGACTTCCTTTCCTTCAAGAATGATAAGTAATGCTCGCATTCCCGCGAAGAGGCACCCCTGAATTGCTGAGACACCCCTCGAGCACTTCGTTTGGTAGGGAGTCTGGAATCATGTCTAGGCGCGTTTCTATCTTAGCCCCATCTTTTTCTCCTTCTAATGCAAACTCCATCCAAAATCCCATGCATTCGCCTTTCCTCCTTCTAGAAGTGGCTCCAAAAGGAGACATCTCCTCTTCTTTCCCCCAATATTTCCACATGCCTGGATTTTCCCCCTCTCATTTTAAGATTAGGTTTTTCTCTACTCCTTTGGAAACTGGTGCTAGCCTCCGCCTTCTAGTGACCCCCCATTTGGTTTAGATCTCGTGCATCATCCTCATCATCTCCCTCCATAGATGAAAACTCCATCAATCTTTATCGTGGATGGCAGTAAATTTGCTTTTTGAAATCTTAATCTTTTATTGCGAGAATCATATTGTCAATGTCTCATCTTTCCCTTTCAATATTTCTACTCTTCCTGTCCAACTATAAGTACCCGGATCTATGCTCTGATACTAATTTGATAAGAAGTGATGTATCAGTTTCCTCAAAATCATTGAACACAATAAGAAATTAGGAAGAAGAACACAATAAAACTATTTTTTTATTATACGATATATGATAGAAGAAGGCAAGATACATTTGGATCATTCATTGGAGAGGAAGATTCGCTGCTCTGATATACTCCTAAAATCCTAAGCCAGTGGCATACAGAAGCCTATCTCACAACTATGAGCACCGACAGACGTGACACGACAACGACATATGTCGTTCGGACAACGGGACACACATTTTTAAAATATAGGACTACGGATTTTGTGTGGACAGTAGAATCGCTAGCATACGTAATAATTATTTTATATAATATATAAAAATTAAGGTAACCATTATATTTAAAATCCTCACTCTCTCGTGTAAAACAAATACAAAAAAGCAAGTAATAAATCAAAGTCCATGATAACTTGTTTAGCTTACTATCATAAAGATGTTTAGTCTTCAAAAATGTCTAGTACAACCACAAAAATATAAGCAAAAAATCTTTAGTACAACATGAAAGATCTAACTACTTAACTCAATAGAGGAATGATAGAATTAGAATTCAGAGGTTGGTTCTTTGCCTTCAATAGTCATCAATCTTTGAATATCTATGCTTCCAACTCTGTTCATCAAAGAATATTGCACCCAATAACCCCATATCATCCAAGGCACTCAAACCCATCTCGCAATAACACCCACATCTTAATTATCACATGTCATATAAAGTGGCGTTATTTCTTGATAGAAGACGTAGATTTGTATGCACATAAACTAAATCTTCACCTGTTGTGGAGTTATTTTATTCCTCTGTCATTGATTTGAATAAATGAGTAAATTTGTTGCTCCAATTTTCATCGCACACAGAAAAAGGAAGATACTTGACCAAGAAGTTTTAATTGCTATGGTTTGAAGAAGCATTACTGGAAGCTCTATGAAGCAAACCACACCACCTTAAAGAAACTACTAATAAAATACTTCAAAAAAAAATATGTTCTTCTGATCACAAATCTACATTAATCCTTGATAAAAATGATTAAAATGGCAGGAGAAAAAAATGACGAACCAACTTACGAGTTTGAAAAATTTCGCGAGTTTGGCGTCGGCTCCCTTGGCTGCGCCAAGAAATTAAGGAGTGATGGAGCTTGTTGCATATGGTCGAAAGGGAAGCCCAAGGGTGTATCCTAGGCCGACGCTGCTTTGCGCCTCAATTCGCTCGGAAGACAACGAATACGAATAGGATTACGGAAGTAAGGAGAAGATGAAGACTCGGGCGTGTCCGGCAAATATGAAATAGCGGGATTAGGGTTTTTTTATTTATTTAATTATGTAATAGTCGGACACGCGTGTCCGACACGCATGTCCGGTTTAATTTTTTTTTAAAATGGGACACACTAGTGATGTGTCCGACACATGTCCTCGCGTGTCGGACGCATGTCTGACACGTGTCCGACTACTGCAAACCCTCTTAGAAACGAAGGTCGATGCAACAGAGCCTCACAACCTAAGAATAATTTCTAATTTCAGCAAACTCAAAACATAATCTTAAAATCACCCTATAGTTAGCTTTAAATAGTCCCCTAATTCTCTCCCAAATCAGCACCCTTTTCCCAAAATAATTCTCTCTTAGATTTGAATTCAAAATTAGATCTCTTTCCTTAATTACTTTCTCTGACCAAATGTAACTAAATTTTCCTAAACAATTCCCGATTGATTCCTCCTACATAATGAATATTAACTTCCCTAGGCTTTCCCTCTCAAATTTGAATCAAATTATATTTCTTTCCCAAATTAATTCCCTCTCAGATGTGAATTCAAATTATTATTCCTTTCCCTAGATAAATTCCCCTCTCAATTGTAACTAAAAACATTCCTAAACAATTCCCCTCTCTCTGCTTGCCCGCTCACCTCATCCTTAGTGGGACCCTCTGCAAGCTAAACCAGAATATCAGGGACAAATAAGAATATTACTCAAATTGATGGTTCCCTCAACCCGGAGGGTGAAAGATAGACTACCTTTTTCCTCAAGACTATTGTGTTGGACCAAAGAAGAGGGTAACACTCTTACCAATTCCTACAAAATGGGCAGCACTTGGCCTCTAAGGTAATTAAGCTTAAATGTTAGGGTGTTCTTCCAAATTTGTCGATGGTTCATTTCCAAACCACAAAAGAAATAAATTCTATAAAGTTCATATCATCTTTAATAAAACTTTCACTGGGATGCTATAGAATATTTCAATAGGCATAGTCTTCTTCTTTCAATCATATTTTTCCATTATTTTTTCTTTTCTAATCAAGAGTTACAATCTTATTATCATGGAAAACATTTTGCATTTATATTGATGTGTTCAATAATCTTGCTTAATAGAATTATTGTTATTCTCATATTCTTCTTTTTTATCAAGAGTATTTGTTCTTTAACCATGATATTGCTTAATTTATATTGATGTTGTATCAATATCCTGTTTTGATCAGTGTTTTTTGTTCTTTTCATGTTGCTTCTATGAACAAGAGCATCTGCTTTATTTTTATATCATTATATTAGTTTTGCATTTAATATTGATGTGTTTATATACGTCGTTTGAATAAACAATTTTATATTTTTTTATCATATTTATTTTCTAAATCAGTGCATCTAAAATTCTCTATAACTATATTTAAGAATGGCATTTGTATTGATTGTGTTCAATATATCATGTTTAAAAATAACTACGTCTTTTATTTCTATATTTCTATTTCTATCAAAAGGCATTAAATTTTTTATAAACATGTTATCACTTTGCATGTTTTTATTTGTCTTATGACGAACTCACATCATGATTTGTTTAGATTAAGTAAGGATCTCCATGTTTATATATTCATTTATATAACTTCATAGTTGGGTATGATGGCGAGGTGCTTATGAATGTAGAATTACGAACATGGTTTTAGCCCACCTCAAGTACAGAAATTACATCTTATATTATAATTAAAATAAACTAAAATTTTAATATTTAATAATATTATTACAATACCACAATTATTTCACATTTTAATGATGTTCTTTATTTTTTTAAATGTAACAACATGCCACTTAGGTACACAATATTAAATATAAAATTGCACTCATATTTAGGATCAAGCTAATGATAATGGTTAAATTTATCCCACGTAATACATGGTAGTCACTTGATAAAACTATGCCAGAAGTTTTGTTTGATTGGTTACATTTACTATTAAATTTTTACATCATGAATGTCCATGAAGACAGTTAATGTTTAAAAGCATTCACCTATTCGTAATGTATCAATATCTCATCAAGCTCAAGCATGCACTATAATCTAATTGTGATTTAATTATTTCAACATATCAACGCACAAAATCCTAATTACCTTGATAAAAGCATAATTTGTCGTCTGCTATTTTACAAGATATAGGAAAGAAAATGAACAACAATCATAAGCAGTCGTGTTAAGGTTAAGGCTATTAATAGACGTGTAGCCTGGGGGTTAAAATTTGTCCGACCTGGACATTGACCCGAAAACATCCAGTTCGTTCAACCCATTTGCCATATGGGTTGGGTTCAGGATTCAAGATTTCATCCACATTTTTCGAAAATCGGGTTGGGTTCGAGTTGACCCGGCAACCCGAAATCAACAGTGTTGACTTGGAAAGGCGAAAACTAGCTGTTGTTTGCAGCCTCGCGCTTGCCTTGGATGCTCGCCAGCCGCAGCCAGGGCCCTTGGATGCTCGCAGAGTAGCCTTACCTCGTCGTCGGAGTCCGGACCCGCACCGCACTGGCACTCTTACGGTCTTGCCTCGCATCAGCATCCGGTTCTCGTCTCCAACAGTCTCGCCCTCACGTGACCGCGCATCGCACCCAAAGGTCCTAGAAAGCACACCCCCTAGCAGGCTCGTCTTACATCCGGCTTAGTCGCAGCAGTCGGACATAAGCGAATGCTCTGATCCCCGCACCGCACAAGGCAAACACGTCCCAGTGTTAGTCATGTGGATCAACCGGGTAAACCCACGCAAGGTCGGGGTTGAATTCTGACCTATTTGCATAAACTGGATTGGGTGTCAGGTACAGACCCGTTTTGAGACTCGCGCAATTTTTGGGTTGCGACCCGATACTTCAACCCGTTGACCCATTTTGACACCCTTACTTGCTAGCATTAATAAACATGCCGTTCTATTTGCAAAATATTAAAATATTGCATTACAGTAAAAAAATAAAAATCAGGTTTCATGCATTTAAAACGATGAAACACAACCAATTCAACAACTATCCAGTTTCTGGAAATGTGAACTCAAATATGTGGAAGCCACCTCGATGTGCACAAAGCAAACATGCCGACTGTGTTCAAATTTTATGGCAAACAAAGATGTCCTTTGGCACTTGTGATTTAGGTAGTATTCAAGCCCATGTTAATGCGCGCAAATATAATTCTAAGCTAAGTTTGGGATTTGGGGTTTGTTGAGAGTGCAAAGTGGGGCGTACAGGACATATTTTATTGCTATGGGAGTGCAGGGAAAAACTTGAAGGATGCAGGTAACATAATGGAAACATAAGGAACGCTATAAAGTATAGACGAATGCAAAAGTGTGTTGTAGGAGAATTTTATTTACAAACCGGTAAGAATAACAAAAAAAGCAAAGGAGAACATCCTGAAACAAAATGATTACTTACAGTCAAATATATCGTCATATAACCTTCACATGAACCGCTATGAAAGTCGCAAAATCTACTTCTTAAATAAACATCAAATAGTGAAACAAGCAATTAGTTAGAAAAAATTCTTGAACCACATAGCAACATATAGGTTTATGAAATGGTGGTTGTTGACACTAAAAATGCCAAGATTTACAGATCACTAAGTATTGAGAGAAGCTAATTTACACAAGGATGCTGGAGGGTGGGTCTGAGCAGACTATCATCAATTTAAACATTACGTCTTGTTACAACATACAGGTCATATTTTATGCAATACAAGAAGAAGGTTGAAAGTCCAGGGGTGATATAAGGATATCTTCCATTCCTCCGTGACTTAGAAAAACTTGATAGATAGTTTTCATTGGAGTCATATTTGATGGAAAAACTTAGAGTGAAATCTGTCTATCAGAAGGAAAAATAAAAAAACTATTTTGGTTCCCCTAGTTTTTTCTTTTGTTATTTAGAACGCAGCGACCCATTTCTTCATCAACAGAAGAAATAATAGGTTAGTAATAGAAGATACGATCTGGAGAGGACACAATCAGCAATTCAACTTCTATGATTGAAAAGTGAGGATACCAGTGCAAAGTAAAACTTGATAATAGAAGACATAAAGCATTGTCGCCCAATGATAAAAACAAAATCCAGAATCAATACTAAGTCATATATATGTCATATAGAACCAAATATCTCATTTAAAGAGTGCACAAATAATTGAAATTCACATATAACATTGTGGAACTTATAATAAAATGATCCTGAACAAAACTAAATAAATACTGCTTAGGCTTGACAGTAAGACTTTTTCATAACAATATAAATAACAGCGTGTTGTTTTAATAAGTCATATAAAGATTATTTAATAAGCTTACAAAGTTTACAATAAAAGCAACCAGTGAACACCGTGAAACTAATTTCATTAAGTCAATAAGAGAAAGCAAGTTTTTCAAAAGAATGCCATAAAAACATGCAAACAGCTGCGGTTTGCATCCAAACACGAATAAGAGACAATGCCGAGAGCTAAGAATTGAAGACTCTCTGGGTGGTCATAACTCTCGGCATTATCAGAACCCTTTGGAGTACTCATAACCTTTTGGATAGTCATAAGCTCGTTAAATTTGTAGTTATAATCCTTTGGATAGTCAAAACTCTTTGGGTAGTCATAGCCCCTTTTCGGTGATCATAAGCTCTTGAGTAATCCGTACGCCCTTAGGATGATAATCATAACCCATTGGAAGTCATAGTATATGGGTCAGCAGAACCAAAAGCAGCGGAATGGTTGCCTGCTCTTTTAGAGAAACCTTTCTGAAGGAAGCAATCCACGTCCGGGGTCCAGGAGCCAAAGAGTCTATAGGAACATTCCTCCTGTAAGAACTTTGCTCTGAGCTGGATGCAATCTCTGAGAAGAGCAATCGCAGTCAACACTCATCATTTCCAGATAACAAAATAACAAGTCAGAAGATAGATATTTAGTTATAAATAGTTATTAAAAGCATGTCAAAATAAGGTAAAATAAAACATGGTAGAAACTATAGAGACTAAAGGTTGAGGAAATAACAAACACTTTATCTGGACTCGAATCAAAACACAATTTCCATAGCAGGACCCTATAACACCTGCAAGTACCTCGTTGTACTGGATTTTTAGCTAAGAATGCCAGACTAGTAGAGTTTTATTAAATTCAGACGCAGCTGAGACGCTCTAAGAGAATATATGCATATAAACTTCAGATTTCAAAGCCCATTCCTGTTTCATCAATAAACTTAGGCTTAACCCAACAATTGTTAAGTTGAAGGAACGTGACGACCCACGCGCTGTGGACGACCAACTCCTATGTTCTTTTTTGCGTGTCCAAATTTACCTCCAACGTATTGGAGATGTGGGTCCCATAAGCAGGAAATCACAATATGAGTATTAAGCACATGGATAAAGAAGCTTCAACTATTGGTATAGCAAATCCATGACATCTTCTCCCTCACCCTAGCCTACGGCCTCACCTTTCTTTTTTTTTGTTTGTTTGTAAATTGCATATACCTTTTTCCAAATGTAATATATGGAGGAACCAATAAATATCTACAATCATGTATAGAAAGTAACAATAAAATTCAAAATAGTTTTTACATCCTCTACTTGTTTCTTCTTTTTTTTCTATAAATATCACATCCTACTTTTTTATATAATTTTTTTTATTTTTTATTTGTATATCTCAGATCTTGTACTTTTCTTTAGGTATTAGAGTGCAATTAGGGTTTTCTTTCCAAATATTTGTTTCTCTTTTATCTCTTCTTTTGTGGGACTCTTACATTCTCTCATTATATTTCGATTTTTTTACTCCATTCTAAAGAGTCAAATCAGCATAGAGAATGATCATAAAATTAGAAAAGAAAGAACTCCAAAGCTTACAAGCTTTATATTATTTGAATGATGAAACTATCTTAAAGCTGGTTCTAGATTGTGAATACCTTTCTGAAATTTAAAAAAAAAATTTGCATCACCCCGTGGATCTTCCTACCATAGCTAAAAGTTCAAAATTTTTTTATGATGAAACTAATTCATGATCATGACATGTTGTGGAATACCAATGATGCATGAAACAGTGGTCAAGAATATATTCATATCTACCGCAAAGATCTTGGGGGACAACGCTAGCCAAACAAGTGACATTCTGTGTTTTGAATATTCAATGCAATTATTGTTATGGCCCGAAAGTCCTACATCATGGTGACCTGGATCCGAGTTGGGAAGAAGCCGTAGGCTTTATTGCTGGGTCAATGAATTGGGGAACCGTGGACTCACTAAAATTAAGAACTTTTCATACCGCGGGGTATCACAGGTGGTACTGCCGAATATGTACGAGCTTCCTCTAATGGAAAATCAAAATTTGTGAGGATTGGTTCATCCCACCACGGTACCCCGTATGGGAATCCTGCTTTCTATGTTTTTATGACTTGTATGTAACAATTGTGAGTCCGAGATAATTCTACATAATCGTGAATATTCCAATAAAACTTTATGTTTTATGTTACTAAGAATATGAATGGATTATGAAATAATTCTACTATCCAGATACTTCTGATTCTTTAAGACATAAATAGTAGTTTTAAAAAAACCTTTTCATTTCTTCAATCCATGCTAAAAATGAATAATTCAAGTTCATTAAAATTAATCATTTGGTCTGACTGTTTTGACTATAAGATAAGTAAAAAGGCAGTAGGAACATAAAATGAAAAGCGCAGTAGCAAAATAACAGTTATAGGCTTAACTAGACTTATACTACTACTAAGTTATATCAAGAAAGACGCGTTGCGATGATGCTGCATTCTCAAGCAAATTGTTAAAAGAGACATGGTGTTAAGTTTCTCATAGGACTCAATAATGACTTCGAACAAGTTCATATCCAAATCTTAAGCACAAGAAATCTACCATCAAAGAAGAAGGAATGATTAGTAATTCTAAAACACTCCATTTTTTCAAAACATTTGTTAGGTGCTAACATGGAACCCCAAGGTAGGGTTTACTGTCACATAACTCTTCTCCTAAACGAAAAAAAGGGCAACCGATGAATACTACTAATGAGATAGAAATGACAAAAAAAAAGTGTTGGAAACTCTACATAAAGACCCAAAGCTTATGGTGAAATAAATAAAAACCAAAATAGCAAGCTTGTCTTTTTTAATCAAAAGGGTTAATAACTCTAAGAAAAAATTGGAACAAACTAAGTACTCTCCTCAACTCCTCGAAAAATAGATCTACATCATATTTTTTTACGTCAAAATGGTATGACCTTTTTATACCTCCCGTGTTTTTGTGCCTCAGCATAATTCACCCAAAATTGGTGATCTTAGATTGGAGAAGCGGGACACTCACGGGGAGGCGGGCCATGACCACATAACCTATCAACCTATCTCTCCAAGCCTACAACTATGCTCCAATTATAGGAAATATAAAAGTAGCCAACGGTTCCCCTAAACCCTATTACAGACGTCAAAAAAATATTTTCAATTCTTCCACCATTTACCTTGCGTAACGTAATCACACGTTTTCATCTAGCTTAGATCTCTTTTTATTCGATCCATAAAATTGCCAAAGTATCTTAATACACTAGTTTTTTTTTTTCCTAATCATTGCTATTCAAGACTCTCATTATTGGAAACCAATCGAGCAAAACTAGATGGAACTGATGGCTATCATCTGATTAAAGATAAAATACACTTGTCATGCTCATTCATTTTCACCCCACAATATCTAAATCATTTGGAGAGCATCATATATCTAAGGTGCATCCAGCTTATAAACCGCTACAAATATTGGTGTCCTTTCTTTTAAATGTATAAAACCAAATAAAAAATATTTATTGCAGGCTTTGTTGAATACAAAAGACATCATGTTGTTTTTTCCTGAAAGTGATTATAGGAATCTTCCACACTTCATAAGTAGTTCATTCTTATATATTGGAGATCCTCCAAAATTCCATATTTTGGAAGCTACTTGACTTATCACTTTTATTCATGATGTACTCCAAAATGCCTGAGTATATCATCAAAAAATTTAAAAAAAAAATCTGTATGTCAAACATTTCCTACCAAGTTCACTACCACAATAAAAAATTAATTT
Source organism: Dendrobium nobile (assembly GCA_022539455.1). NCBI lineage: Eukaryota > Viridiplantae > Streptophyta > Magnoliopsida > Asparagales > Orchidaceae > Dendrobium > Dendrobium nobile. The sequence goes on along the minus strand of CM039725.1, from coordinate 21,042,699 downwards.
AATACAAAATAAAAATATTTCAAATAAATAATGCTCGTGATTTACTTGACTCACGAAGGTATTCGTTATGTCATAAGAGAGTATACATTCACCAAATCCTACTAACTATTACTCCCAACAAAATTGATGGCGGGAAGTCCGTTGTAAGAATGCATTATAGAAATTAAAAACCCAAATCTAGCAGAAACTAGATATATTGTTATATAATTTTACTCAACTTCTTCTTCCACATTTTTCTTATATATATATATATATATAAATATATATATATATATATATATATATATAATATATATATATATATATATATTTGAGAGTTATACTCCATATTGCTGTAATAAGGGACAACAGCGAAAGGGAATAACAGAATCATAAATTGAAAAAGGGAATAAAGTGTCAGTCAAAGTGGAGCCACAACTAGAAAATAAGAAGATAGACTAATAGTTGGTAGTATGTCTGCTATGACCGAATGATGCACCGCATCAAGTCTGGCCTGAAACAAAGTACTCATCTATCGAGTTACAAGTTGGTTGAGGCATTGTCCTGGGCAATAAAATGCATAAATGTCGGAAACATGAAAGAAAAAAAGTTTAATGATTAAGACATGATTATCACTAGCAAAACACAAAATACAAGTGTAATTGGTCATGCACCCACTATTTTAAAACACGAACATCATACAACTCTTATAATAAAACTGTCCTTTTTTTTGAAGAGCGGCACTTTATTTCTTGCTAAAGAATTCAATGGCTTTTTTAAGTCAAGAATGCAAGAAAATGGGCCCAACTGAGTGCAGATTATATGGATTTAAAGTTGAGTTGTTGTTTATCATTCCACTCAAAGAATTTGAGGTTTAAGCATTCTATTATGGTGCTGTGATAAGCTGAAGCCACAAATAAAATGACAAAACAGATTGGCTAGTCTTTGAAAGCTACAACATAAAAAAATGATTGAGGCATAGGCCAATCAACAATAGACAGCAGACTTTATGATGGGTCCTAAAATGAACGCCGATGATAAATTGATAAAAGCCCAAAATAAACTTGAGAGGTTGCAAACTCCACTTTGGTATGATAAAATAAAGTTTAGTTGTCAAAAGGCTGTAAATATAACTGCAAAATGTTGCAATTACTTTTCAAATGTGTGGCAACAGACAAGGATGTTATCAATAAACACACACATTTATCCAAGAAGGAGTGAGTAACTCGTTCATTAGTCATAAGAATGTGGACGGAGTGTGGCATAATCCCAAACAATCACTCTCACACTCTTACAATCGTAAAAATGTGGACGGAGCGTGCCATATATGATTACTTATTTGATTAGCTTGAGGGAGCTACAATTTTCTTAAAATTATCTGCATTATGGATATCATCAGTTGCGCATTAAGAAAGAAGATATTGCTAAAATTATTTTCAGAACAAGATATGACCTTATGGAATTAGTAGTGATATCAATTTAGGGTGACAAATGCTCAAACAATATTATGGATTTAATGAACAGAATTTTCAAACTCTACTTGACATTTTTGTGATTGTGTTTATAAATGATATTTTTGAAATTATTCAAAGATTGAAGACAGCCATTTCAATCATCTGCATGCAATGCAGCAAACACCAAGGAGAATAAGCTATATGCAAATTTCCTCCAAATGTGAATTCTGATTGAAAAGTGAATTTTTGGGCAAGTGATGGCAGTGAAGGTGTTTTATGGATTAAAATAAAATCAATGCTATTGCAGAATAGCCAAGGCCGACCACAGTTTTAAAAAGTGAGGAGTTTTTTGGGTCTTGTTGTTATTAACATAAGTTTTGTAGAAGATATTTCTCATATTGTAGACATCATTATCAAGATTAACACAAAAGACAATAAAATTTTTAATGGTACAATCATGTGAAGAAGACTTCAAAAAATTGGAAGAATTAATTTAATAACTAATCTAATATTATAATTCCATTAGGTACAAAAGGATTCTAAATTTTTATGATGCTTCCTTGAGGGGATTAGGTTGCATATTGATGCAACAAGGAGTAGTGTGGCATATGCTTCAACAACAACAACATGAAGCCTTTGTCCCACTACGTGGGGTTAGCTACATGAATCATTTTTCACCATTGTGTCCTGTTAAAACAACAACATGAAGCCTTTGTCCCACTACGTGGGGTTAGCTACATGAATCATTTTTCACCATTGTGTCCTGTTAAAAGAATGGCATATGCTTCAAGACAACTAAAAATCTATGAAAGATATAATCTCACCCATGATTTGAAATTAACAACTGTGATTTTTATACTTAAAATATGGAAACATTACTTATAAGAAGTTAGATGTGAGATAATTTATAAAACATATAAAAGTCTCATTCATAATTAATTTAGAAAGAGTTAATCTAAGATAGAGAAGAAGGTTGGAGTGAATCAAAGAGATATGACTTAGATATATAGTATCATCATGTAAGGACAAATTGGTTACAGATATATTAAGTAGAATGATTTCTGGAAATGCAATTGGATACTACCTACGCAGGAGCAGATAATTAATGATAAGGAAAAATTGAAAAATACAGTAGTAAATCTTAAGAAGCAAAATTTATGATACTAAATCTGCTAGTGATTCACAGTCAACATTGAGGATATGATATGTAATTATTTATCTCAAGATATTAATTTCCAAGAATTATGAAGAAAGTTCAAGTACAAAAGTAGAAAATTTTCTTATTATGTGTGAAAAACTTGTTGAAGATTCAAGGCAGAATCTATGTCCCAAATTTTGATAAATAAGAGAAGAAATATTGTCTGAAGCACACCTCTCTGCCATACAATTCATCCAGGAAGTAATAAAATGTATTAAGAATTTAGAGGAATATTTTGGTTGCCATGATTAAAAAAAAAAAGAGTTGCAAAATTTGTTGCAAAATATATTTCATGTCAAATGATTAAATAAGAGTATCAAAAGCCAGGTGGTCAATTCAACCTTTACCAATACCTGAGTGGAAATTGTATAAAACTGCAATGGATTTTGTAATTGGATTATCCAAATCAAAATGGAGTGTCGATTCTATTTGGATTACTATGAATCGATTAACAAAGTCCAATCATTTCTTACCAATCAACAAACCAATTCAATCAAAAAATTATTAAAGAAATATATTGAAATTGTGAGATTACATAGAGTTCCAAAATCTATAGTTCTGATAGAGATGTCAAATTTCCCTCTAAATTATGGAAAAAGATTCAAGAAGCCTTATGATAGGCTCATCAATGCATGAAAAGTTTATCATATAAGGGGTTGTTGATCGTCGGCCACGATTGAGTCGTTATATTATTAGTTATTATGTGTGTTGTATGTGATTATAATTAGTTTGTGAACTTTTGCTTAATATTATGTTGTAAGCCCAAGGGCAATTATTTACTTGCCGTAATTATAATGTGAAAGCCCAAGGGCATTTGTGTTAATTGCCTCTCCTTATTTTCATTTTCAAAATTAGTTGGGAATTGGAAAAGCCAAAACCCTTCCCTTCCCCATGGTTGGCCCACTCTTGGGAACTCTTCATATTAATTAATGGGAATTTGACCAATTATATGCAAAGTTCACTTTTCCTCTTTCCAAAACTACTTTCCATTTTCCAATCCCACTCTCTCCCATTCCCCTAAGCCCCACCACTCTAATTCAAGGTTTAAAATTGCGTAATTAAACATCGAGGCGGTTTTCGTCCGTGAGGCGAGGCGTAAGCCTCGAGGCGGTCTAAGGAGTAAGCCTCACCGGACACAGAATTGCGTAAATGAAAAAAAAAAATAAAGATTTTTGCAGGAAAATAATAGCAATATTGTATTTTACAATAAAAATATCTAAATGATATATTGAAATAGTGGAACAGTAAGGAAAGTAAGATGCAACAAAATCGATGTCCCAAAGTAACAAAAATCACAAAATTATTAGTTCAACAAAACTCCCAAAGTACAAAAAACTATAAAATGCAATCATATCCCATCACTAAAATGGGTCTTCAAGTGAATCTTCTTCTCCAATTGTATCTATGAATGTCATGCATCACATCTTCAATATGACTCATTTTTCCTTCCCTGTTCAATAAAAGAAAAAGATCATTACCATGTTAATTGTTCACTCGATATAAATGTAATGCAATAGCCTATAAGAAGTTGTGGAATACCTTTACTTGATTGTTGTGCTGCAGAGCTAGTGGATGTGTGTGGCGTGGTACTAGTGGATGTGTGTGGCGTGATACTAGTGGATGTGCCCACTTGATCTGCTTCGTCCCCGCAATACATCCACATTTAATCTCTAGCTGTAAGTCTGATAATGGCAAATCTTGCTCATCATCTATGAACCACTCATTATCAGACGACACATCATCACACACCAACGGTCCTCACATCCTTCAACCCCTTATACCTTAACCTCCTCCTCTTAATCTCTTGTTGTCATTATATATACGAGGGAGTTCATTTTGAGTGAAATAGTCGATTTTCTTCTCTTTGTTTGCACTTGACTATATTTACTCCAGTTTCGCTCACACCCAGAAGAAGAACAAGTAGGCCCAACACCTTACAAGCAAAACTCTGAACTCAGGGGTGGAATCACACCAAATGGATCCACCATTCAACTGTTTTCAGAAAAAATATAATCAAAATTCAGAACTGAATAAAGTGTCTTGCATTTACCAAAATAATTATACTTGGAGATCGTTTAGAAATGGTTGCTTTTGCTGCATTCAAACCAAAAAAAACCCTCTTATTCCGGAACATAACAAGTGTAAATCTGCAAGCTCCTATCTGCCTGCTCCTGGTATTAATCTTTCCATACAATTATATAGACCAAGCTTCACCTCCGATTTGAAGATTTTTTCTCTGAATATTGAAATTGAGGGTTAAGATAATATGCAGCTGCATGGTAGATGACGGGTACTGCACCTCCCACGGAGCATCAACGATATCCCAAATCTCCTCATAACACTTGCCTCCTCCTCCTCCCAAGTTGTGTGGCAATCAACTCCTTGGCCTCATCCATTGCATTATAAATAAAACTCATAGCTGGTTTCTTCTCTGCATCCACTAAGCGTAGAACTTGCACTAAAGTCCGGCTCAAATGGATAGGTAACAGCCCAATAAAATTTATCATTTAGAATTATCTTTCTTATCCTTCCTCCATTTTGAGTTCAGTATAAATATCTTGCCAATCTACGCTCAGGACCTAACGTAAATACTATCATATGCAATGTTTCTCGATCATAGTATGCATCGTGTCAAATAGGAGGTGGCAACCTATAGAATCACAGCACAAGTGTAAGAACTATGAGCATACATAGGAATGATTTGCAATGTACAAAATTAAGAACATACCTAGTGGTTGCAGGGCGAATGATCTTTCTTTGAAACCTTTCTCATCAAGCTTAAAGACCCAAGAGTGATTGTAGATGAACTTTGTAATCTTCTTCGCCCTAGAAAGAGCACTCTTGTGCTGAGGTAAGTCACCAAGATCCTCCAAAATGAGATCGATACAATGTGCTGTGCAGGGTGTCCAATATAGGTGTGTCCCTCTCTCCATCAACATCTGACCTGCTGCTTTGTATGCACTGGCATTATCAGTCACTACCTGGACAACAATGCTCCCCAATCTCCTAAATAACCCCATCAAGTAAATTGAAAATGAATGTAACATTTTTCACCTCCTCTGAAGCATCAACTGATCGTAAGAACACCGTGCCGTAGGGATTGTTGACAAGGATGTTAATCAAGCTCCTGCTCTCATGTCAGACAATCCATCTGTACATAATAGTCACACCCAGTCTCATTCGCCTTTTAATCTCCTGAATGCTCCGCTCTGTGTTTCTGCATCTCCTCTTTTAATCCATGTTCGCAACTCATACATGGAAGGTGCCGTTCAACATTCTTCCATACAATCCTACAGACCGCAACTACGAGTAGGCAGGCGTGTAGCAACATAAATGGTATTGCATTCTCAAAAAAAAAAACCTCCCAATGTCCATGCAAAACCTGTCGCCGACCCTCTCTAGTACCAACTGCGAGCATCATCTCTGCTTGCTCCCTATCCGCTCCTGGAGTAACAATATACTGATCCATAGACCCCGTGCCCCTCATACTATGTATAATGGAGGAGAGCCCTTTCCACTCGCGCTCCCAAAATAAGCACAATGGCTCGACCCTTTCATCAAATGCCCTGTTGTAAATTATTAGCAGTGGTAGTATTCTTCATGTAAGCACTTATTTCTCCTTCCATGTCCGCACTTTTGCACACGGTAGCTACGTTCTTGTGAAGCATGATAAGTGCTCCTCATGCGGGTTACTCCGCCCTTCACCACTTTCTCACAAAAATTGCATTTTTAAATAGACATACGTTTCTCGCCCCCTCCTAACGTCAACTTGCACGCATATATTTCAAGAAGACCAAGAGGTCACGTCGCAATGACGTATTCGCCTTTCTTTACCTCTAACATGTCTCCTAAAGCAAAAAAAACCAATACACAAAAAAATAATAAAAAAAACTAAACCCTAGTTTTTCTTAAACTGAAAAATATAACCCTAAACTTATAAAAATACCTAAAATCCAATGTGGAGTACTCCTAGAGGGCGGTCGTAAGTTTCAACTTGCGGCGAGAGGCGGCGCCGGCGAGAGAAGCGGCGGAAGGAGGCCGACGCGTGCGGAGCTCTGTTTCACGAACTGGAGGGGGAAAAATCGGGAGGTTTCGGGTATAGGGATAGAAAAGGATTCAATTTAAGTGAGTGGCCCTATCCCAGTGAGGCGTAAGCGCCTCACCAGGAATTGCACAATGCGCCTCTGAGGCGCGCCTCAGTTCCCAGTGAGGCGTACCCTCTTTGCATATTTGGAATTGCGTAGGTTTTGAGGCGTTTTTGGGAGGAATTGCACAGAGGCGCGCCTCAAGGCGCGCCTCTAATTGCGCAATTTTAAACAGAGCTCTAATTAACCTCACAACATTCCTAATCTCCTCCAAATAGCAAAAATTGTGGCCTCCCTCCATCCAGATTTCGGCCAGCATCTCTTTTTCTCCACTATGAAGCAAGACAAAAGGAAGGCACTGCGGAACAACCCTTTGAAGATCAACCGGTCAATACCACACGACATCTAAAGGAAGCTTCCCTGCAACGCAAATCCCTAAGTCTTTCTACTCTTCATACATTTAAGTAGATATCTTTGAAGTCCAATTCTTTGTGGCATCATTATTTTCATTTTAATTTAAATATGCTAGCTTCTTAAATCATTGAGTGCATGGTTCTTATAGTGACTAATCTATGTTATATGTTGAATCTTTTTTGCCAACCCATGTTAGCTAAGTTATTGATTTGATTTATTCTTCTTGAATTCTAGAACTTCGGTTATGGTTAATTGTTATTTGTGGATTGCCTTTCTTACTTGTTTTGAAGCATATTTTACGCATCCCAATGATTAATAGGTGGCCGAGTATCGTCAATTGTCGTTGGTGACAATCAAATTCTCCATCATGATACTCTTTTCATTGCTTATAGGCGTGTGACATGCATTTCATATACATGTTGGTCGCCATATTTCTTGTTGTCACCTCCAAGCAACTCTTTATATACAGTACAACTTTTCATTGTGATTTGCATTTGACATAGACTTTATGAATTAGCTATGACATTCATTAAAGATTTTTGCACAATGACTTGTAGGTAGGTTGCCACATCTCCTACAATTCATATTGGTTGTCGTTTATGGATGAGTCAAATCCAATATTACAAATCAATTATTGTGGTTCAAAAGCCTCCACATCATGACTTTACAATTAACCCAACTCTTTCACCATCTTTACTGTTTTTAAATTTAACTTGTTTTTAATTTCATAATGCAAGTCTGCACATGCTAGTTCTGCATCACCTTAGGTAATAGACTGACCTTTAGCACTACATTTATTCCTCAAACTAATGGACAAACAGAAAGAATAATTCAGACTTTAGAGGATCTACTCGATTATGTGTACAGTATTTTGATGGAAATTGGAAAATTCATCTGCCTTTAATAGAATTTGCCTATAATAATAGTTTCAAATCTAGTATTAAAATGGCTCCATAAGAAGCTTATATGGGAAAAAGTGTAGGACACCTTTGTGCTGGGTAGAGATAGAACTTATTGTTCTATTTATGAGTTGCTCGTATTATGGGTCTTACACTAGCCCTTATGGGCGAGACGACCAATACCTTGAAGAGAGGCTAACATCTATTGGAATGCTAGAAGTTGATTTAGTAGGGATTACATTCATTGGAAAGCCCGAGTGTTTTAATTCAATTGGGGCTTACTACTCTATTTTAAGAGTTGGCCGTACGATTTGATATTCTAATATAATATAGCACCATTAGACTATAATACTTTCTTTTAACATTTGAAGTTAAACAGTTCTTGCCTAAACAAAATGGATAGGAACTCAAAAAGCATGTTGCACATAGCTTAAAAAAGGCATTCTGAAAAAATATCATCCACGGAGGAATTTCTTCAATAAAAGGCCATGAGTTAACTTATAATTTAATCAATATATGTTTAGCTACTTGGTAATCAAATCAATCATTTAACGTAGTATATAAGGATCATCATATGATATACATTTTGAGCCTTAAATTGTAATAGCATCTGAATTAACATGACTATCTAATGATCACGGACTGGTCTTGCAAAAGTAGATTTATATTGATAAGTTTAAAATAATATGAGATCAGCATACTTCCTCGCTTTCATTAGTATGATTTTATTTCAATAAATTGCCGCCATCAACAATCTAAATATCAGTGTGTTCCTTCTAATGCTTGCTCATTGAGGATATAAAATGTGTTTAATCCATGCATTACTGAGTATCAAGATATTCTAGCTAATAACAACTTGCCCTCATGGTACAAGTTAAATAAGCGAAATATCATGATCATCTTCTAACATTATATACAGCGAGCAATTTCAAAATCAAACATCTTCATTTCTTTTTTTATATATATTAATTTAATTATATATGATCTATCATCATGTTTTTAGACTCATTTTAGTTATTTAATGGTCCTTTGTCAATTAAAACTTTGGCAACCTCCCAGCATCTCCCCCGCATAAGGGTCGTTGTCGGGTAGGCTAAAGCTTTTTGTCTTTCACGAACCAATCACAGATCAAGGGAACACGGGGTCTTCATATAGTTCTTTCTCTTCCCGATCGAATCAAAGATACAACGGACACAGGGTCTTCATATACTTTGTTCTTCCCAGCCAAATCTAAGATCAATGGAATGTGGGATCTTAAATACTTTCTATTCAAGCAAGAAAGATAATATAAGGTATACCTTTGTGCAGTTTTGTGATTACCTCTATGCAACTATGAATTCGAACAAAGGCTCCTCTTATTTATATATATATATATAAAAAAATATTATTAAATATTATATATATTATAAATAGTTTGGTGTGGTGTGTGTGTGGCTTTTTTTTACAAAAAAGGAAAGAGAGGGGAGTTGGACTAGTGAGAAGGGCGACAGCTATAGGTGGCTAGCAGCAATAGGATTGTTGACGGTGAGTTGAGAGGTGGGTGAAAGAAACGAAGAAGAAGAATGTAAAGAATAAGAAGAAAAAGAAGGAAAATAAGAGAGGTAAAAGAAGAAGAAGAAAGAGGAGAGGAAGAAGAAAAAGAAGAAAAAAATGAATGATAGGAAATAGTGGTGGCCGCGGCTAGGCTGCAAGCCAGCACGGGGAGCAGTGTCGAGGGTGAGCAGGAGGTCTAGTCGGTTGGGTGGGTGGCGAAGGAAGAAGGGGGGTTCGACTTAGGATCGTGCACGCAAGAATGAGAGAGAGAAGATTGAGAAAGGTAGATGGTTGCATAGGCTGGGCTTCGTGCGTATTGGATGCGACGGATAGATTTTGGGCTAAGGGTTTTAGCATGTGAGTGCCATGAGTGGGGGAGGGATAGTGGTTAGTGGGGAGTTGTGGGATAGGTGATAAGGTTGGTTATTTAGAGGTTTAGGCTTTGTTTTATTTATTTATCATATATCATTATATTAATAATTTACTACATATATATATATAAATTATATAAGTGTATAGATTCGATCTTATCTCGTGCACAAAATTTTCAATTGTTGTCGATCGAAAACCCAAGCCACATGGTTAGTTAGTTTGGTTTTTTCAGTTGTCCCGAAATGCGGTGTTGTTCATTTGTGACAACATGATTTCATCAATCTTGACATTTGGTCAACACTTTTGAACAATTATCGTGCAACGTCAAGCCATTTGCTCACCATTTTAGTGCAATTCAACTCAATACTGATATCGAGGTCAACAAAAAAAAGGAGTTAATAATGTTTATATTCAAGTAATAAGATATGATGTAGGAGTTGTTACTGAGTTCAAACACAAGGCAGTTTGACCAAGTATTTTCCTATTTTAGTTGATACATCAACGATCAGCTTTAAGCCCATATCTTTTGCTTAATCATGGATGTCATTAGATATTTGCAAGAGGATGTATCCTGATAATGCTTTTTTGATGATATCTTCTTGTTGACAATACTAGAGAGAAAGTTGAAGGAAAACTTGAAAGTTGAAAGAAAACTTTAATTATGGAGGTCAACCTTAGAGTTCAAAAGTTTTTGTTTGAGTAGATCTAAAACCGAATAAATGGACTGTAATTTTCGTAGTGATAGATCTAATAGGGGAATTGAACTTTGGGGAATAAAGTTATTAAAAAGAGTACATGTTTTATATATCTCGGGTCTATTGTTTAAAGTGGTGGTGAAATAGATGGGGATATTCTTAGTAGAATTCAAGTTGTATGGTTGAAGTGGAGGAATGCATCAGGTCTGTTCAGTGATAGAAAAGTATCCCTCAAACTTAAGGGAAAATTCTATAAGAGGATAGTGAGACCTGCAATGCTTTATGGCGCAAAATGTTAACCATTATAAACAAAAAGCATAAAATTTAGTTCAGTGTTGCAGAGATAAGGATGCTCAGGTGGATGAGCTCTCACTCTTAGAGACAATGCGAAAACGTATACATGTGATAAGGTTGAGTAGCTCGAGTGGGAAATAAGATTAGAGAGAGTAGCCTTAGATGGTTTGGTTACATAAAACGTCGGCCTTCTAATAACTCGATTGACAGAGTAGATGTATTAGATTTGGCCAAATATATTAAGAAAGGTAGAGATAGGCCTAAAAAGACTTGGTTAAAAAGTATTAGAAATTACCTTTTTCTATTAGATTTTAATGAGAATTTAAATCTTAACAGGACATAATGGAGAAAAAAGATTCATGTAGCCAACCCTATGTAGTGGGATAAACGTTGATGTTGTTGTTATATATAATAATATAAAATCCCTTTTCCCCTCCCTCTTCATGGAACTATTTTTATTCATTTTCCAATGGAAGATCGCATCATACATTTTCAATCCCTTAAGCAAAGTCCATATAATAAATTTATGTTTTTACATACAATGTAAAAGTGTAAGAGTTTCCAATCTATTTGACCAAAAGTAAACTATATATGAGCATCAAGCTACATACAAAACAAAACCAAGAAAATAATGACAAACAAATCATTATTTAACAAAAGTACAGAAGAACCAGTCTATAACAATAAAAATATAAAATTATTAATTTAAGAATGAGCAACAATGCCCCAACAAGAAAAGAAAAATGAAAGATCAGATACTAGTATGAAGAATAATTCAAGGAAAAAAATCAATAGATGTAAGCATAAATAGAAAAAAAATGATGGTAGATATCTAGCAAAGAATTTAATGGATAAGATGAGGAAACTAAAAGAACACATGCAAGCCTACACAAATGTCATAGCAATAACAAGATTTAAACGTGCCTCACCCAAAAGAAGAAAAAAATGGGCTCAACGACAAGAAAAAAAAACAACCGTAGTCATAAAACAATGATATATGTGAAAAAAGAGGATCAACTCTCTTTGCACTTCACAACTGAAGCATATGCTTCACTGCTCAAGTGTGTTCTTTCTATACAATTGAGCAATCATATGATTTTCCAAATATAATGAAATTTAGGAAAGGAGGCCTCACCAAGGTACCTATTCTTAGACCATTCACCTGGGTTGGCACAACTTGCTTACTTCATCTAGGCCTTCCTTTCTTGTCTAATCTATAAATAAAATCCAAGATTCTTTACATTTTTTTCTAATCAATATAATCTGATTTTACTTTTCTCTAATAAAATTCCAGCCTTACCCTATTGTACTTTTCCAAGATTCTTTACACAATATATTCACTCAAAAAAAAAAAAAAACATAATATATTCACTCGAATACAGCATGATCAATTTCTAAGTTACCCTGAATAAAATTCTTTTTCCTAAGTTGATGATTTTGAATTAAAAACACACTAATAACTATAGTATCTTCTCAGTTCTTACATAGAATCAGCATAATTCTTCAGTTGAGATAATTAAATAAATAAAAGCAGGAGAACCTGCCAAAAATGGACGTAACCATGAATACCTGAACAAGCTCTTCATCATTAGCTGCATATTTTGGTTTGTCAGATTTTGAGAAAACATGAATATCCGCATGGGTACGACGCCTCATTTCTGTAATTACATCTCCACCTTTTCCAAGAATGCAACCAATTTTACTTGCGGAGACAAGAAGCCTTGTTGTGATTGTGCCTTTTTCAGCTACTTCGCTAGTTTTTCTTTGGAGTTGAAGAACAGCCTCAATGGTTGGAGAAATTGGATTTGCAGGACCCTAAATGCGTCAACAGAAAATAAAATGTCGCTATAGTTGACATCACAACGTGAACAGAAAGACAAGTACTGTAGTGAGGTACTAGAATGACACATATGGCACAGGATGACAGGAAGTAGAAGATTTACCTCCTTAGAAGAAACAATAATCACTCGTTCCTTAGCATCTGAATCAGTGTCCTCGACATGAATCCTAGCACCAGTTTGCTTCTCTAATTGTTTAACATTTGAACCACTTTTGCCAATTACACTGCCAATCTTCTCTGTAGCACACAAAATTTTTATGGAAAAATCTTCCAGAACTCCATTTCTGACAGCACCATGGTTAAAACTGCTTGGGCCGTGACTAGATGATTCATTTCTATACCCATCAAACCATGATGTTGGTGGCGTATGGCGGGACAACATTGGACTTCCATGCGGCAAAGGAGGAGGTATTTCAGGACCTGATGGGTAGAGGTGTTGGGTACTTGCAGATATGATATCTTCTAAAGGAGGATTATCCTTTCGTGGATGATGATGCAATAAAGTGGAAATCTCAAAAGCGCCCTTCTAACATTGATTGGCTTACCAGATATCTAAAGAGTATCAATGCGTTAGCAAATAGCATGAGCAGGGCCAATCACACATAAGCAAGCTGGCAGATCATCCTGATAGTTTGTTAAAACTAGCGGTAAGAACAAGTTCCCAAAGTAAGGAACTCCACAGAGATGGAATGCATGAAAATACAACACTCTTAGAAAACTGGCATATTATGCTTGTTTATCGATTATAAATCATGAATTATCCATTTTATTAAAAAAACATGAGATCACTGAAAACGGGACAATAATGAACTAACACTGCAATATAAATATAAAATAATTGATATAGGTGAAACCTGGAATCAATTTTTCATCAGACTACACTCTAAAAAACAAAAAGGTATTTGTAAACCTTGTTGCACATAAAAAACTTGATAAGAGGGCGCCATGGAAACTACAGAAAACAAGTGCCAACAATAGTTCAACATTTCAGAGTTCCACAGTCAATAAGGTGCATATGAACATGTGAATTCATATCCGAAAACTTTAGAATGAATACCAAGGAGGCCAAAACATCTAAAATTGGCATTTTTCGTCTTCTTTCAAGGCTACAGGCATTTTTTAAACAGCACAAGTATCATAAACTCAGATATGTTTTCATCATACAAATCCTTAATAATTGCTAGACTACCCGTATTAGCTACATTAACCCTTTATAACCAATTTCTAACATTAGTAACTAATTGTATCAGTTTAATTTCAATAAGTGTGCATCAAATTGAAACCTTTCAGGTCATACTACTTCTATGCAATATGTAAATAAAAGAAACATGTAAAAATCTCACTCTCACCCTCTCCTTCTTACAATAACTTTTAGATGTAGAACAATGATCGAACAAATCTATGCTCTATTAAAAACACTTAGTGACTATGTGTGATACCTGTCAATATCAATACACAGTAGAATGCAAGTGAGATGCTACTTAATTTATATGTATTGCCAACGTTAACTACTTGTCAACTTATATAGATGCTGAAATGAACCAAACCCCTCATATCCAACTTGTAAGTAGGAAGAACTAGGGCCATCGGGACTTTCAAGAGCGAGGTGAAAGGGAGAGAAAGAACAAAGGTAACAAGTAGGAGCAGAGGGATGGTGAAGAGGATGTAAAGAGGTAAAAGATTACATTGGTTGCTCATAACATTTAGCTTATTAAGTAAAACAAAAAAGGAATAGGACACGATTGAGAGGATGTATGGAGATATACGATGTCAAAAATAAGGGTTGCAGCAGTTGCTCATACTATGTGCCTCACTAGCATTGTCATCAAACAAATGCAAAATAGTGAACTTTAAAAACTGAAATGCATCAATAGTGTGAGATGCTTGCAAAAGTAGAAAAGCACTTGAGGATACCAAATAGCTTACAATTCTAATTTTATAATCATCATCATAGTCCTTAGTCTTGCCTTAACTATTTACTGTTGGTTTTGATAAATCCTACTTCTTAAACATTTATACTGACTGGTGCATGTGGTGCTACTTTTAAAGCTTCTACCAAGTTACAATCCCATAGAAATAGCGCACCAATCATAGAGAAATTCAATAAATATCTATCCAATTACTAATTGAATGATAGACGGTAAATAAACCAAAAGTGGATCAAAAAAGGATCTTACCTGAACTAGTTCATCGGATCTCAAAGCACAAGGTGGAAGGTCCTTTGAAGGTAAGATGCGAATGTGCGCACTAGTATCCAGCTGTAATTTTTTAATAACATTTCCACCCTTTCCAAGAAGGCAGCCAATTTGAATTTGAGGGACAAGAATACATGCAATCACATCATCATTGGGCTCGGTGTTCTCATGCACCACTCCGCCACGCATGTACTCATCTGCAGCAATCCTATCATGAATTTTTAGGAGGGCATCCTGAGCTGGACAATGTGGCTTCATATCTAGATTACCACCTCCAAAAGGATCATCACTGACAGTATTTTCGCTTTTATTATTTTTGTCTACTTCTTGTTGAACATAACTGAATATAATAATAGCTCTCTCATCAGCGCCAGGAATGGCATCAACAACTCTTATCTTTGCATGGGTCTCTTTTCTCAAAGCATTAACTATATCACCACCTTTCCCAAGAACGCTACCAATTTTCTTGACAGGGCAGAGTATGCGATATAGAGTATCAATGGTCTTAGCATTATGGCCATCATTAGTGTTGTGCCTCTTGTGCCTCCCGTTATCCAATTCCGAGTTGGATCGTTTTTTGGAACCACCTGGCTTGTAATTCCCATAAGCTACTGGCCTTTCATCATCCATACTACAAGGAGATTGAAAACTTTAAAATAGCCAAGGCCAAAAAGTCTAGATGTAAATATAATACATCAATAAAAGGCAGTTCGAATAAACTAGAAAGTTACTAAATAATTTAACGTTCAAGAATAACATGAAAAACAAATTATAAATAAAAGAATCGAGGCAAAGAAATAAATAGTCAAACTAGTTTTGGTTTACCAAAATTTAAAAAAAAAGCACTAACAGCGTGCTTTCAACAACAAGGAGAAGCCAACTGAAGCAAGGACTGCCCAAGGAACCAAAACATAAGAAAATGTCAAATATTCAAAACAAGAAATCATGTCTAAATTTGACTTCTCCAAATTTTTTAAAATAAATATATCCACAAAAACATTACTTGTTAGCAAGAGTAAGGGGTTGTTTGGCAATGCGATTTATGCCCAATTTGAGCACGACAAGTTTTACGGCGCCGTTTGAAGTTACAGCCAAATAAATCCTCCATCTCGTTGTTTTTACGGTAAATCCCGGATTTTCTAAATCCTACAGTTCGGTGGATTTAACATTTCACCGCGCGAGAGGGGGGAATATGAGAGTAGACAGCGTAGTAGATGACATGCCTGCTGGCTCCGAACGTCAAGTTGTTGTCGCGCCATTCCCTTACAATGCGATCTCAATCCTCTCCATATCCCTCTGTCGAAGGCACCCGCTCTTTCTTCATCCACTCCTTCGTATTTTAAGGACCCAATAGTTCGTCCAGTTACCACATCTCCATAGATCTACTGCACTTCGCGACCAGCGTCTCGACTTGTTCACCTCGCAGTATGACTCCCGGAAGCTGTCGAAGAACTCCCGCCATTGGTAAGTTTTCCTTCTCTGTTCTCAAGCCTACTCTCGTCAATGACTGCATCCGACACTCACATAATTTGTTTTGTTGCATGTTTTAAATATTTCTTGCTATGACGTTTTCATGTAAACAACACCTGGGTTAGGGGTTCTTATTTCCGGTTTCGTAGGTTTAATTTGTCATCAATTGTTCAAATTTTTTACTATGTTGTTGATTTCCTATGAACGTGCAGATTGATTTGGAAAGGGATTTGTACAATGAAGAAATTGATTAGAGTTGTTAATTATTTCGCAGTAATTATTAAATCAAATTATTATATATGATCGTGGGTTTCGAGGCAAATGTATGTCAATATTTAGAAGTGGCAATGGGGATTCTTAGATTCTCTGAGATGGTTTTTCTTTATTGAACACTGTTGTGTTTTTTTTTGTATAGAAGTTTGAACTAATTTAAAATTAATTTTTTACGAAAATGCTCATGTATGTACTAAGATTTTTTGCTTTACACATCATGATCATATCATAGTTTGAATATTAGGGGATTTCATTATGAGTACATGGAAGAAACCCCGGCTAGTAGAAAGTCCGCAACATGGCAGTGTAGAATGTAGATATAGCTTGGATCAACTCGACCAAACGAAGAAAGAGCGGCAAAAACAAATTACAAAAACCAGTGCCATGTTCTCTTCCTAAGAAGTCCGAAAAAAAACTTACGACCTAATCCTATTTGAAAGTTTAAATGATTTGAGTGATAGAGAATCTTCAAATGTCATCTATCTACCATCTAGAGACACTCCGCATCAACACAAAACAAATGCTGATAATGGTGGTATATTTTCATTTCATGAATCATGTCTTTTAAAACATTTATTCCATAATCAAAGCACTACTACATGCAAACACAAGTTATTAGCTGTGCTGCGATGAATAAGCAATTTTTGAAGGGGAAGTCTACAATTCTACATAAGGAGACAGAGAGGAAAATATATCAATTCATACGAGGGCACCAAAGTCTAGTAACAAATCACCAAGTGGCCAAACACCATAACGTTATCCTAGAAGAGCTACTAATGGAACAATTTTTGTGTGGGAACATCACCAATAGAGGTTTGAAGAAGGAAGCGTGGTATGAGATAGTTCAGTGCTTGAATCGTCAACTAGGCACAAACCACATGAAGTCTGTTGTTATGATATGTTATAAGAATATGAAATCTAATTTTTGCATGTTATACCAACTTTCAAATCATAGTGGTTGGGGATGGGACGAGAATCTCCATTTGCATATTGTGACAGACAAAGTTTGGGACGAAATTCTACAAGTAATTATATAACTATGATTTATCACTGGATAAAAGTCATTAGGTTTTAAATAACATGTTGAAATTCTTTAATTTGTAAACCATCTTTTGTAAGCCGAAGCTCGCAAGGTTTCATAGGAATCCCTTTCATCAATACAGTATCTTTGAAAAAGTTTGTGGGGATAACATTGCGATAGGCAAAACTGCACGTTCCAGTCAGAATGTGAATCGGCCTCAGCCAATGGAAGAACAGGATAGCCAATCAGTTAGTGATGACTTCATGCGAGCTAATGAAATAAGTTTTGATGACAATGTGTACACAAACGATCAGCAAGGATACCTTGACACCAACGAAGATGTAAATGATCAGCCAAGTGCGGCCCAATGAGTAGAAGTAAACGTTCTTCATATGATGTACGTAGACCAAACCAACGTACTAAAAAAAGGGCAGATACAAAAAAACGAATGAAAGTTGTAGCTCAACATAACAAGAACACTGAAAGTTCCTTTCCAAATATGAGAAAATGTGTCTAGTGACTAACGATGAATGTTTAGATAAGTGGGGTAGCATTGAGAAAATCTCCACGAAGGCTATACTTGTTGTTCATGACGCTTCGATGGAAAACCAGGAGAATAAAAGTACTTTGATGAGATGGAATGGTGATTTACTATGAGGATGGAATGAGGGTGTGCTTAGTCGCCACCCACGTTACTACATAGCACCGGCTAGGCTCCCTAGAGTTTGAAGTTGTGTTACCTTACACCATATTACTTATTTACATCTTTGTCATCGTGTTATGTTATGCTAGCTTTGTAGATCAAATTTGTTATGTTAGTGCTGCATTATTTTCTTAGAGTACACCTTCACCTATAAAAGATTTTTTTTTTCAAATAGTTGATTTATTCTACTTCAAAATTCCTTTATTATTATTTTCATAGTTTTTGTATCATCTTCTTAAAATGTGCAACAAGAAGTACGATGTCGAACTATGTCCAATGTGAACTAATTAATTAATTCAATTTCATGCTTAGGGAGAACATTTGGGTAGGTAATGAACTTAGTGAGTACCTAATGTCCATCACTGATGAAGATAGTTCAGACGAGGATGCGCCCAGAATGAAAAGACCCATTTACAATAGGGCATATACTGGACAACAATACGTAGTTGATATTCTGTCCGGGCATCCACTATGAGCATACAATTGTTTTAGACTTCCAGCAGAGTCATTTAGGCAGTTGAAGGATTTACTAGTTTCTCGGGACTATTAAGGGATACTCGATGCATAGGGGTAGTCAATTTTGTGAATTCTATCAAGACTCACTTGAGACAGTGGGTGGTTATTTTAATTTGGTGCTTAGAGCCAGTGTATCATTGGCATAAGAGTTTATTAAATTACCTAGTGCAGATTTTGACTGTCATTCATTCATACGGTTCAACGCACAGTTCTACCCTTTTTTCAAAATGCTCTCGGTGCAATTGATGGTACACACATTCCAGCTATTATGGATAAGGAGTTACAAAACATATATCAAAATAGAAAAGGTTTTACTTCACATAATGTAATGGCGGTTGTATCATTTGATTGTCAGTTTGTCTGCATTGCCTCTGGTTGGGAGGGGCCTGTAATTGATATGCGGGTACTACGATGGGCGGTAGAGAAAGGAGACTTCATAGTTCCCCAAGGTAAATATTACTTAGTAGACTCTGGATATGCAAACACAAAAAAGCTTATGATACCGTTCAGAGGATTTTGGTGCTATCTATGTGAGTACCGTGGGCAAAGATCTTGTAGATACTCAGCAAAACAAGAACTTCACAATCATCGACATGCCCAATTACATAACATATTAGAGTGAACATTTGGTATTTGTAAAGAGATGTTTCAAGTGCTAACTAAAATGAGACAATTTCCTTTGGAAGTCAAGGTTGATATTGTACTTGCTTATGTTGTGCTGCATAATTTTATAGGACGTTATCATAGACACGAGACGTACTTCAACATGTCCCAAACTGAGATGCAACATGATAGCGAATTGGGTGAAGTACAAACAAATGATGAGCACCCTAACATGCACACAACTATTGGGGAGAGAATTCATGGTGAATCAGTTAGGCATTCAATTGCCATCGGCTTATGGGAAGCACGACTATTATTGTAGTTTCATTTGCTAAAAATTTAATTTATTTTCATATGCTATTTTAGCCTATTTACTAATGAGAATAAATATTTACAAGCATTCAATCAACGACATCAATCATCGTGACTGCAATCCGTACTTTCAAAGATGGACACCTTCATTGTCTTATTATTATATGCTATAGTAATGTTGCTTTAGATTTTTATTGTGTTCTAATGTAGTCCACATCTCCATCAAGTTTTTCTTTGTAATGTCAATTCTATAATGATTTTGTTACTTTGCAGCATTCAAAATTTTAATATTAAAATTTTAGTCACTATGAGAATAGATGAATTTTAAATACAATTCATATTACAAATAACCGCATTAAATCTTGGATTACATTGCCAAACAGATAGCTCCACTAGATTTAACAGGATTTAACACTCACGTTGCCAAACAGTTTTTAGGATTTAACTTTAGCAAGATTTACTAAATCCGGATTTATAGGATTTAGACTATTTCGTAAACCTATTCAAGTTAAATCATGCTTGTTGCCAAACAGCCCCTAAATGCACTACCCAAGTAATAACATGGAAAAATAAAAAATAAAAAACTAGCTTAGTCATAACACAGAAAAATAACAACGCCAATCATGGTTACGAATTTATGTTAGAACGTTATGTATGAAAAGCAAACCACAATAAGCTTACTTCCTAAAAGTTAAGGTATCAATACCCTCAAAACAAGCAGGAAAAGCAAGCTCTAGAAAGAAACCAGGTAAAACTCAAAAATAAAAAATAAAAAATAAAAAAGACAAGCAATGCACCAATTATAATGCCAACA
The DNA here is from genome assembly GCA_022539455.1 of Dendrobium nobile. Classification (NCBI taxonomy): domain Eukaryota; kingdom Viridiplantae; phylum Streptophyta; class Magnoliopsida; order Asparagales; family Orchidaceae; genus Dendrobium; species Dendrobium nobile. The sequence continues at coordinate 21,022,029 of CM039725.1, read as the reverse complement.
AAGAATAAATCTATCATTAATAATATATTTAAAAGTTACAAGTCTTTCAGCACTCCATATCTAGACAGATCACTATCCTGTAACAATTTTTTTTTTCTAAGCAATATATCGAAATACATCACTCATAGAGTACGCATTCAATATTCCCAACTTCTAAAATTCAATGCCCTCATCTTCATAACTACTCAACGGCAGTCTAATTGTTTCCTATCGTATGCAGTGTCATGCAGAAAACACATCAATTTAAGCAAGAAGCTTCACAAACGAAACTTGAAGCTGGGGAACTAGGGTTTGGGGTTTTAGCCAGCCCAATGCTCCACTTGCTAATAGAATATAATAGCGATGCTCGCGCTGTTTGTCAAACGAATCGCCTAAAAGGGAGCGAATAAGAAATAACCTTACTTTGAGGAACAAAAGCTCGAGTCACCTATCTTTCAAAACCCTAAGCAGAAAATTTTCATTGATGAAGAAAAGATGGCGAATAAAAGCGAGACAACAAAACACACCTCGGAACGAGAAGCGTAGACGTCTTCCCTCCGCAGTTGCGACAGCAGCAGGAATTGAAAGAGAGGTACACAGTCAGAGAGCAAGCTCGCACTGGTAAGAAAGTGGAGTAGGGGCGACGAGAAATGGAGAGAACGGAAGCAGAGCTCGCCTACTTGGCTTGGTTCGGTGAATCACAGAATCGATTTTATTAACCCAAGTTGTGAACCAGGCGTGCAAAGGAAAAGATTTGTTAGGGCATTGGAGCCCAGCCCAGCTCGAACCACTTCCAATTTGGGCTTAAATTAAATTAATTAATTAATTTTAAATTGTAATTTGAATTTAATTTTATGAGTTGGCTTATTTATTATTGATACATCCTCAAGTTGGAAACTTCCAAAATTAAAATTGGAACCATTCGAACTCTGATTTCAGCAAACTTATAGTTGAATTGAGCGTCCTGGAAATACGAACCCAACGACACCAAATTCGACTCAATCTGAGCCCAAATGAGTCCAAATCAATGACCTGAAATGTTGTTGGAAGGTTCGAACCACAATTTGGATTACCAAACTGTTTCCAAACATTACGTGCTTATAGTCAAATCGAGCGGCTTAACGAGACGAATCCAACAAGCCCAAGATCACCGAATTTCGGCATTATTAAGACCTTCAAATGTCCAACAAACGATACATGATCAAGGGATTTAATATCAGTCGTCCATCCAACCCCTCCCCATTTACCCTTGATCTCTCACCTATTTTACGGGCCATGCCACTCCATACATTTATAAGCAGACCCCTCCTTTCTCTTGAAAAGGGGAGGACCCAAGCAAGAAGGAAGAAGAGGAGAAGAGAAGGAGGGAAGAAACTCCTCGACAACCGTTGGAGTTTCGCCCGACTTTCAAGTGACGCCGGAGTTCCGCCCACCTTTCCAGTGACGCGGGAGTTTCACCCAACTTCCAAATTGATGCCAAAACTCCACCCGATCTCCAAGTGACGCCAAAATTCTGTCCGATCTCCAAGTGACTCTGGAGTTTTGTCCGAATACCATTAATGACGGAGTTCTCCTTGGCCGCCGACTGACGTTAGACTTCTACCCGACGCCGAACCTCCGCTCGTCGCCAGATTTCTACCCGGCGCTGGACTACTACTCGTTGTTAGACTTTCGCCGAACATCTATCTGATGATGAATTTTTGTCCATTGCTAGACTTCTACCTAAAACAATCATTCTAACCTCCGTCGTCAGACAACGATCATTCTGACCTTCATTGCGCACCGACTACGGTTCTTTCAACTTGTGCCGCCCACCAACAACAGTCCTTCTGACCTCCGTCGCTAGATATCAGCATTTATGACCTCTGTTACCCATCGACTACGGTTCTTTCAACTTACGTCGCCCACTGACTACAGTCCTTCCGACCTCCATCACCAGACAACGGTATTTATAACCTCTGTCGCCCCCCCCCCCCAGACTACGGGCCTTCTGACTTACATCGCCCACAAACTACAGTCATATCGATCTTCGTCGCCTACTATGATTCTTTCGATCTCCATCACCTAACAACGGTCTTTTTAAACCCAGTCTCCTGCCAACTACGATCTTTCGGACATCTGTCTCCTACCGACTACGGTCCTTCCGACCTCCTTCGCCTATTATAGTCATTTCGACCTCCATCACTAGACAATGGTCTTTCTGACCCCGATCTCTTGCCAACTACTGTCTTTCGGATCTTTGTCTCCTACCGACTACGGTTCTTCCGACCTCCATCATCTACTATGGTCCTTTCGACCTTCATTACCAGACAACGATCTTTTTGACCTCTATCCTATTGACTATAGTCGTGCCAACCAACCAAACATGTCTATATTGTAACTCCCACCATTTAATACGCTCTATATGATGTATAGTTGTACCATCAAGCCAAGGCCTTCTCCCAAGAAAGGGCCTCATTTGTAATCGACTGCAAATACTAGTGGATTCATTAAAACTGGGCCAGGCCCCATGGTTTTTCCCCCTTTTCAGAGGTTTCCATGTAAACACTCTGGTGTCTCTTATGAACAGTACACCCTCTCTCTTATCTAATAGTGTGGTGGATCTTCGTACAATGCTAAGAAGTTAAACTTCATATTTCTCTATCATCGTGAATACTCCATGACACAACAATTATAAAAAATTAATTATACCTTAAATAAATATTAGAATGAATCAATAAATGATAAAAAATAAAAAATTAAATGATAAATAATAAAATTTTAATTAATATAAAAATTGAAATATAGTTTTTTAATTTTTTTAATAACTTTATACTCAATTTTCTGAATATTAATATATTGTAAGCATATTTTACATTAGTATTTTAAATGAGCTAATTTTCAAGCTAACAAGTCAAATCTAAATTGGCTCAAACTTGACTCATAGGCCAAGCTCGAGTCAACTTTAGCCATATTTATTTTTTTATTGAAAATTATTGCTAGAGTCATCCTATTCAAAGTTATTATTGGACTTTCAATGAAAATATAATTGTAGTGCTTATTTGTATTATTTTATATTGATATGAACTTATAAATAGAGGGTTGTTACATGTTAGAAAATTTGAGTTGGCTGTGTATGTTTTAGGTTTCAACATTTTACAAAAAATTAAATACGCACAAATAAAAATTGTAAGACAAAAAAAAAATTATGTGACAAATTCATAAAAGACAAAAAAAAAATCGGGCTTGGCCCAATTAAAAAATCTACTGTGTAGTTAGTGATATAAGAATCTTTTTTTCCCTATCATTGAATAAGATAAGGGTTAAGTTTCCCAATAGAGATTACATAAATCAAGTCTATGCAGATGGACAATTAATACTCAATAACATAGCTTAATATTTCCTTATAAAGATTATAATGTCCATAGAAAAATAGCTAATGCCCAACAAAAAGTATTACATATTGTCAGGAGTTTAGAACTGATCGCAGTGATTATTTAGTAGCGATTGTTGGCAGCAATATCGTGTGATGGTCATTGTGGTAATAGCTATTGGAGTTCTTCAGCAGCCAAGGGGGGAACATCGCCTCGGGCGCTTCTCCCAATATGTTTAAAAAAAAAAACTTGAATGAAATTTGCAAGTATATTTTCATAGAATATATTGATTTTTCATAATACATACAAACAATAAAATGATTATTTGAATCTGAATATAAAAATCAGTTGAAGCAAAGTTAAAGTTAAACAATTTTGGGCATTATGAACGGATTGGACAATTTTTAGTATCGTTGGATTTGTTTCATTAAGTCATTCAGTTCGATTATAAGTTTGTTATAATTGTTATTCAAATAATCCTAAATTTAATTGTGAAAATTTTTCATTCAAATATTTTCTCGAGATTCATGCAATCATGCGAGTTTTTTTGTAAATATATCAAGTTTCAAATGATGAAGTTAGGACAATCAAATGCTTTCTATTTTTAAGCTCACATTGGCTAGAACAAGAGAATTTTTAAGAGCTTCTTTCATTAATTGTCTCTTTCTTTTTCCTCTTTTTATATATAATATGAATATAAAGTAAATAAAATGATTTTTTTATCACTTTTATATAATTTGAATTAAGATATTCAAAATATAATTTTTAATGTGTAAAAATAATTAAACCATCATCAAAACTGAAAATACATTAATTTTGCTACCATTTTTTTAAATTTTAATGTCAAACAAATTGTTAGAGAATCTTATCCTTTAGATTTCGTTTGAGACATTTTTTGCTGCTTCTAAAAATAATTTTTTTGTTACTTCTAAAAATAATTAACTTTTGTACTAAAAAAATAATTAAAAAAAAAACCGCAAAAGAAGCCTTTTAGTTTTAAATAGTTATCATAAGACCAATAACAATAATGATAATGATTGTCATTATCACAATGATATGATGCAAAAAAGATGAGCATAATCGAACGGCGGAGAGCTCCCCAGCTTCCATCCCGTTAACTACCAGTGGCCCATCCGTAGTTTTCTGCATAAACAGGGGTAACTCTCGACTTCTCTCCCAGCTCTTTAAAACGTCCTCCGTATCCCAAAGCCGCTGGCGGCTTCCTCTCACGTGGCGAAGCCACCAAAACACTTTCTGCTTCATCTCTCTCTCTCTCTTTCTCTTCTACTTCAATGGCGGTGGAAATTCCGGCGATGCAGACAGCCGCGCGACGGGCGTTTTTCTCCCTCCTCTTCCTCCTCATAAGCATCTGGGCTCTTCACCCTTTCGCGGCAGCGATGCGAGATATCCCGGCGAAGGTTGAAACCTTCATCAGCAAACTTCCGGCGACTTTGCCGGCGGCACAGTTAAACGATAGCAAGCGTCTGGTACCTAGCTGCCCGGACCCGCTTCACAACCGGTAAACTGGCCGTTTCCATGAATACTCCTAGTCAAGGAAGGGTGTTTTATAGTTTTGTTCCTTCTTCCATGATGTATTAAGTGTTGAATAAAAAAGGGCTCTGTATCGTTAGAATCTCCGGCTGTCAAACCTGCAGGAGTTGTGATTTGGGAAATGGGAGTCCGGGGGGCAAAAATGTAATTAAGCGGAGATTCTGCAAATACAGAGCCTTGTGACCCGTTTCTGCTCAAGGGCAGCTAATGAAGTGTTATAAATTATTATAATAATCTGAGTTTGCAGATAGTATTTTTATATAATTTTCATTCTTAAAAAATTAAAATGCATCATTTTTTTTATAGATGCTTAATAATTTATAATAAATATTTCCTTATTTGAAATTATCTACTAATTACATAAATGTAATTTCATGCTTTTTATAAAAAATCTACATTTGAAATATATATGCTAATACTTTATTATTATATAGTAAATATCTTTATTATTTTTAAATTTATTTAGAAATTAAAATAATATAATTTCAATTTCATCTCATTTAAAGTAACTATTTGAATTAGATTAGAAAAATGGAATTCAAATTTTTCCATTATTTGACTATCCATAATATTACAGTGCGAAAAAGGCTCGATTCCCAGCTATTAAGAATAATATCGTTTAATTTCTCGTCTTTTTATCTTATGATTAGTTAATTCTATTTCTCGATTAGATCAATACGGGATATAATTTTGTAGTAGAGTGTCATCTTGACGTGATGGAAGTCATCAGTTCTAGTCTGTTTATCCTTAAACCTAACATGAGCTTTTTTTTGTCTATTTGAATTATCTATTTTAAAAATAGATTTTAAAAATTTTAAGTCTACTTTAATCCAAATTTACTAAATGGAGAATTTGCTAAAATAGTATGATAAAAGTAAGGAAATCTGATATTGACCTGTGCTTGCTCAATTTCTTTGCTTTACTTTTTTTTCTTTTTTTAATATTTTAATAAAATATCGCATTCAATTTTTTTTCATTACCATCGTAATCTCGTATTTATGTGTATGTTATCATTAAAAAAGTAAGTTGACCATCAGTTGTAATTTATGATATTTCCTTTGTATGTGAGTGCATATGATGTGTAGAACCAGCGTCACTTGGCAATATATTTTATGTGAGGTTGGATGGACTCTTTGTGTACTAGCTTAAGTAAACGTAATGATTATTATCTCATATATTTATGATATATTAAAATATATCATAAAATAATGGTAAAAGTATCTTTATTTTTTAAAGGCTTTAGTGAGCATTAGATGACAAATTTTGGCATCTTTTAGTAAATTTTATATTTTTTTGGACAATTAAGGCTTCGTTTGGGACGGCTTTCTTGTTGCTCTTTAAAATAATTTTTTAGTACAAAAATTAAAAATTTTGTACTATAAAGCTGCTTCAAGAAACAATAAGAAAGTTGTCCCAAACGAAATCTAGGTCAATTACGATATTCACAAACACATTACTTACGTGAGACTCAAACTCAAGACCTCTTGATTGATAGTGATAACTCTCAACCAACATACCAAGGTCATGCTAGTTTCATAGGAGATAATGAATGCATTAATTTTGAGGATGATGACTATGCGAAAGGTCTTGCGATCAATGACAGCTTCTTATAGGTCTTGAGATTGATAACTGCAATAAAGGACTTTTGGTGGTTCGTAGCAGTCAAGAAAGCCAATTGCGTCGCAAGCCTTGAGGAAGCTTGTCATATGGCACAAGTCTTGATGTAGTGATGGCATAGTGTAAGAAAATGTTGCAATATGGATATTGGTGTGAAATAAATCTTATTGTCATGTCAATCTTGATGCAATAATAGGGCATACAAGTACAACACTAGTCTTACTATGATATTTGTCATGAAATGGTTATGGCATAAATAAAGTTTGTAATTTTGGCATGGTTTTTTTTTTTTTTTTGTAAGGGAACGATAAGGAAAATAATATAATTATCCTTACACACCAATGCTCATTAAATTATCTCAACACATAAACTAAGACTTAAAATAACAAAACACATAAATTTATTATTTATCATTATAAGATAAACACCTAACATATAAGTTACATATAATTTGATAAAAATAATTATTTAGAATTTTCTTTATAATTGGGTCCATATATTTGAGGGAAAGCAAGAGAGGAAAGTGACAAAAATACTTAAATAATCTATTTAGGAGGGCCTTAAATGATAAGATTTATAGTGAAAAAAAGGATATATTGTGAAGTAAGAAAAAAAATAAAAGACAAGATAAATGAACAAAAAAAGCATAGTCTATACAACAATAGTCTTCAATTTTGATAGCCTTATCTTATGGTTAGTTTTAAATTTTATTAAGTGTTCATTGATGATCACTATCGTTATGCTCTAACTCTTGAACTCATAATTTTAGCCAAAATTTAATCCAAAATCATGAAAGTAAAGGGAAAAATGATTAGTGGAATCACCAAATTGGATAACTTACTTAATCTAGGTGAATCAAGTTGGCAGAGCATGTGCCCCTAGTATCCCCATGTTAGATTTCTTATAAGTGTAGGTTTTGACTTGGAAGTGATCGTATCATAGGTTTACTATGAAACATGTCAACATGAAAATACATATGGTGAAAATGAAAGTTACAATATAAGTCTTGATGCAACGATGATTCTAGCACATGCCTTAAAGAAAAATGTTATGATATAGGTTGTATGGAAGATAATTATGACAAAGATATTGAGGAAAACAACTGCAGTGTAGGTATTATATATATGAGATGGTCATAGAGTATGTCTTAAGGGTGTCAGTTGTGGTGTAGATTTAAGTTTAAAGATTATAACCTCGATCAACATATTGAGTGAAATGATGATGTGCGGGCTGACTAAGGTGCATACTGAGAAGAGTCCCTTTTGAGAGATTGTATGATGTTTCCAAGCCTAAAGCATTATCATTGAGATTATTCAAGGGCAAAAAAGGCTTGGAAATTCTAGAAAACTACATGTTGAGCATTGAGATAAAGAAACGAGCAGAGAAGATACTTGGCTGATGAATTAACTTTGGACATCATAAGAGCATTAAACATGAAATAATGATGACAATCTATCATCATCACTTTACAATTATGACATTAATTGCATGCACCAAACCTTATAACTTTTACATTTTAAGCAATAATTTATTATAATAAATATATGACATAGATTATATGCCATATTACATTAAATATGTTTTATTTGAACCTTCTTTCTCTATAAAGGGAAATATGATGAGGGCTAAAGAACATGTGAGTCTTGATGAGATTATTGTGCCTCCAGGATATCATGAAGTAAGAGAACAAGAGATAAATATGAATTCAAAGAAGAGTCCTTACTTCTTATATGTTGTCTATTTTGTTTTTTAATTGACAAAAATACATGCTTAAATTTCTTGCTTCAAAAAGAGTGACACAACTTTTTACTTTATGCGACCTCTTGGATGTGGCTATTTTTGGACAATGTTTTGGTATTTGAGCCCTTAAGTTCATAGAGAACTCTTACAACATGGTGTTAATTGAAAGAGAGGCTCTAAAAATATGGGATAACCATTCTTGCACTATAAGAAACTTCAAGAAGGTAATGGGAAGCCATGTCATCTAATTAAGGAGAATCCTCTAATGACTTCGTAAATTCAATCACACTCCTACATGAAATATGATTTTGATGATGGAGATGTTAAGTAATCATATTTTGATGGTGCAAATATGGAAGTATAAGTTAGAAAAAATCTTTCTTAGTGGAAAATCTCACCATCATAATGGTGGAAAATTAGTGAAACATTTAGTAAACTATAAGATGATTCAAAAGGTGAAGACCTTGATCCTTATTTTAGTATGAGACATTAACTTCAAATGTATATGCAAACATTAATATATATACCCACCTTTAATGATTAACTTGATGTGGCAAAGTCAGATACTATCACAACCCAACTCAATATAACCCACATATATGACATGTTATATTGCATGGAATAGTGGTAGGTCAAACCCAAGATCAAAATTTTAGAGAATAGTTAAAAAAATGGATATAATAATTAACTTCCAACTGAACAGAAAGAAAATTCATCCATAAATTTCTTTTATTTTCATTCATCATCAAAATGTATATACAAAAACTACACATCATAGTGCATGACTAAACACCATAATAGAGCAAATGAAAAAATAGCCATGAATGTACAAAATTTAGAAAAAAACCTATACAAATCAATACCTGGGACCATAGCTACTCAATTGGGTCTTTTCCCTTTCACTGACTTGAAACAAAATGCATGATATGTGTGAGCTAAGACAGTTTAATATGTCACACCTATCGATCTAAATTTTTAATAATTAATTAATTATATCTTTAACTAAATTTTAAAAGAAATTAATATCACTTTATGGTGTTGAATAGAATAATTCTTTTTGGCATAAAAAATTTAAATAATAATGTAGGAAATATAAATAAATAAGTACTCTAAATATTAAAGGAAAAAATAATAGATTTTCCTAAAGCTCTTACACCTCCCATCAGAAACTTATATCAAAATTCAAGCCCTTATGTTTAACTATGCTAGCATATCATAAAATAGGCCCTTATGACTCTTAATTCTTAGAATATATCAAATATTCAGAAATTCAAGATCATACGACTCATTGTATATCCCGCATAATAATACTTCTTCCAACATCTGAGCTCCACAGAATTACATATTTTAAACAGATAAGTATATATATCATTGTGTTATAGTAAATAAAATATAATTGAATCAATTTAAAGAAATCACATAATGCTTTACTGGTAGACAACATGTTTAACTACTTGAGCACAATTTTATAGTTTCAAAGTTTCTCTAGATTATTAGGAATTGTTTCATACATTATTTTGAAGATTCAATTGTACTGCAATATTATTTTTTGGGATCAATTTTTTTTTTAATTGGATAAAAATAACACAAGTTTCATTTTTTTTAATAATTTCTTTTGAAAAATATCTAAATATATAAAACAATTGTATCTACATCATACAAAAACATTTCACTGTGAAAGTTTTGCGAGTGTGAAATTATCCTAATTTTTTAGGCTACAAATTTATAAATTAAATCAAAACAATTAAAAAATTTATGTATTTTTGAAAACTGAGATAGACAGAATGTAAATTATCATGATTTGGAGATAACTTTTAGAATTGAACTAATAATAGAAAATGAATCAAAGTCACCTAAAATTAACTTTATCTTTGGGATTTCTCCCTCCCTCTCTCAAACTAACTACATAAGTGGGGTATAATTTTTTTTATAAAATGGGAAAAAATTTTAAAAAAATTGATATTTTATAAGAATTTAACTTAGTGTGGCGCTCCAAACATCGGCTCCACTGCACTAGTCCAAATAAAAAAAAAATATAAAGCTTAAGGTGTCTAGGAGAGATTAGAAGCTCACGTATGTTGTTTCTCTTAATCACCCGTTAATAAAGCTCTTAATGATTGTTTTCACCCTAAGGTCAATGATATATTATAATTCAAAGGGGATCCATAATTGACTAATATACCACTTAGTCTTTTAAACACACATTATCAAAATAATATATCTCTATTATAATTAGCTCTATGAATAAAGCTCAAACTTCCCAACTTATTGGGGCTCAAAAGTTCATCATAAGGGCAGAATGATCCTTATGATAATGGTCTTGATCATCCAAACCCCTAATTAAGTTTTGAATGCATATTAGACCAAAGAACCTTTCAACTCAAGTGTTAATCAAAGATTGATTATTCCATTTTATACTTAGTTTTTAGTAGTGAATAATCTAATTAACTAAAGGGAAGGAAAAGAATTATTTATAAACCCTTTAGTCCTACCTTTTGAGATTAAGTAGGGATTCTAAAATTGAATATTATTCATTGGAGCTCAAAAAGGTGTTGAATGGAATCTTTAAGTTAACCCATTCTATTGGTTATGCCCTTAATATTTTTATGTGCCAAGAAAGATTTTTATTAGGAAAGCTTATTGAGTCTAGTAAATAGGTTGTTAAACCTAAGTTAATGTCCCAAGGCTACCAAGAGGGGGGGGGGGGTGAATTGGTAGTTTAAAAAATTTTAAACCCTCTTTAAATTTATGTTAAACCGAAATGAAAATTTTCTTTTAAGTTTTTGTAGAAAACGTTTTTCAACTACAGAGTTTTTTTTTAAATCAAAAATAAAATGCAGAAAAGTAAAAACAGTAAAGTAAATGACACCAGATTTATAGTGGTTCGGTCTAAACCAGACCTACATCCACTCCCCAGAGGCACCCTCTGAGTATTGCACTAATACCAATAGTGACTCTCCTTTTGCACCCACAATAAGGCGGAGAAGCCTTTACAAAACACTCTTTTCACCACTACCCGGTGCGGCAGAGAACTGTCGTCCTTTTACACAATCCCCAATGTTTGCAGAGAACCGTCCGTCCTTTCACACTCTCCTAGTATGGGCAGAGAACCCTTCCATCCTTTCACACTATCCTAGTGTGGGCAGAGAACCCTACAGCTGTTCACACTCTCCAAGTGTAGGAAGCAAACCTTTCGGCTATTCACACTCTCCAAGTGTCGGCAGCGAACCGGATCTCCTTGACAGATCTTCTCACAAGAAATCTAGAAGGAAGAAGGAAAAGAGTGAAGTAATCCCAATTCACAAGTAGAGATTCTTACTTTTGAACTCCAAGTGAAGCCTTCACGCTCCAGTGGTAGGAATCCTCCTTTGAATGCACTCTTACACTCTCTCCTTAGCTATTCTCTCAAGAGACACGAAGATCAAATGACAAAAAGATTGGGTGGCAGTCTAATTTGGATTATTTATAGAAAAGACAAGAAAAATTGCCCAAAAACTACAAGTTTTCAATTCTGTACGCAATGGATCGTCCCGTACGATCGTGGTCGTCCTGGACGATTTTACTTAAACGCTTTGAAACGACCCTATTTGTATATGTGTACGAAATGTCTTCGTACACGCTGATTGTCGCGTACGAACTAGGTTCGTCCGGTACAAACGGTTATTACTAGGTCGGTTCTAGAAACTGCTGAAAATAGTTCTAAGTCGGTTAATCGTCTCGATGAAAATGGGTTCGTCTAGAAGAAATTTTTACAGAGACCAGATCATCTTGGACGATAATTAATTTCGTCTGGACGAAAATTTTATATAGAGCAACTCATTTTCTGACGATAATTAATTTCGTTTAGATGAAAATTTTACAGAGACCAGATCATCCTGGACGATAATTAATTTTGTTTGGACGAAAATTTTACAGAGAGCAACTCATTTTCTGACGATAATTAATTTCGTCTGGACAAAAATTTTACAGAGACCAAGTCGTCCTGGACGATATTTAATTTCGTCCTGGACGAATTGGACTTAGAAAAATTTTTCAAGCCAGTTCCTATTCGTTCCATGTGCTCAATAAGAGATAACTGTCTGATCGTCCAGTACGAACGGATATCGTCCCGTATGATCTGTATAAATTTTATATGATCTCCTTATGCGTGTGTATATATTTTTATTCACTCAATTACAATCATTCCCTTTCAAATTTAATTCAAAAAAAGTATAAGCTTCAAATTCACAAAGTATTTCATGTTGAATTTGATTTGAAGTCTTCGTAGTCTGGAGTTCAATTTTCCTGAAATGTTAGTACACACAAGAGCAAATACAAATCTTCTAAAATTATTAGGAGATAACTACATATTTGAACAATAATGTTTGGAATCATCAAAATTATACAAGTTGCAAAAATGTAAAGCATGCAAATAGCAACTATCTTAACAATCTTCCCCTTTTTTATGATGGCAAAACAATTATTTTTTGTATGATTTCAATTTAAACAAATCTCCTAAACTCCCCCTGAATTGATGAATACATGAAAATAAGGAGGCATTTTGAACCAAAGAACACAATTTTTTGTTTTTCAAAAAATTTTAACAAAAATAAAAAATACAAGACAATAACACAAGCCAAATGACACAAAATCACAAGCTAAATGACACAAAATCAGAATACAAAAATAAAACATACAAACACAAATTTCTCCCCCTTTTTGACAGCAACAAAAAGTGAAGAAGAAATAGACGAGAAATGTAAGTAATTATATGAAATTCATTTGAAAATTTAATCTAAATGGTGATTGACATAAGGTATGCAATCTAAAACTAATAATATTAGGTAAATCATAGAAATTTATAGAATTTAAGAAGTGATATAACATTGTAAGTAAGAAGAATTTATCAAAAACTTGATTCAATTTAGACATTTAAATATAGAAAATCATTACAAGAGAGATGAATAAAAATTCTATATTTCAAAGTTCAATAGAATATAAATGAACATAAGATCAATTTGAATTAAGAGATTGAAAGAATCTGGAAAGAAGAAAATTACAACATGTGGCGCTTTGCGCATCTTTTTCAAATTTTTGGCACATTTTTTAGCATCTTTTTACATTGGGCTTATTTTGTGCCTCTTTTTCACATTTGCGAACCTTTGCGCATTCTTTTTGATTTTTATACTCTTTGTACAATTTTCAAGAGTAATTGAACCCAATTCTTTCCAAGATCAATAATCTAAAATTTCAAATATTTCTAAGTGCATAAATATCACTTGAGCAAAGAAATACAAAATAAGAAAATATTTAAATTGCAATAATAATATTAACTTTTATGTAGTCTAAATGAATAGACATGAGATTAAAAATTCTAATTATGACAAGTTATAAACAAATTTTAAATTTAGAAAGACTAGATTTTCTAATGTAATTAATCTCAAATCACAATCTAATTTAAGCACAATTATGATTAAAAAGACTAATGAAATTCATAAGAACTAAACACATTTCAAAAAAAATCCAAAATTAAATCAACTACAACATATATTGATATTTATGTGAAATTACTAAACGACAAGAGGGGGGTGAATTGGATGATTAAAAACTTCTTTAATGAAAAGAAATATCTTTTTATAACTTTATGCGGAAGCGAATTTCATTCACAATAAAAAGATAGATAATCAATTTCATCCACGCAATTAACCACAATAAAAATAAATGCAGAAATAAAGTGCAGAAAAATAAAGGAAAGAACACACCAATTTATAGTGGTTCGGTCAAACCATGACCTACGTCCACTCCCCGGAGGCACCCTCCGAGTATTACACTAAACCTTTAGTGATTCTCCTTTAGCCCCCACAGCTAGGCGGAGAAGCCTTTACACAATCACTTCCACCTTCCCCGGTGCGGCCGAGGAGCCGGGTCCTTTGACACCAATGAGATCTTCTTCTTTCCAAAACTTCCTTCAAGACGAACCTTGAATCCAATGGTACTGAGGTGCAAGCTCGCCGGAGCAACCGTGTGATCTCCTTCACACTCCCTTGAAACCCCCTCCAAGGATCTTCTTCCTCTCTCAAACTTCACCCTTTCCTCTCTCCCTTTCAAGTCCTCTCTTCAAGTTTTCTCCAAAATAATGAAGACACAATGGCTGCCAAAGACACTTACAAAGTCTTATGAGAGTGCTTAAATAGAGGAATCAAAAAACCCTAAAAATACTCAATTCAGCTGTCAAATATTGTACTGTACGATCGCAAGATCGTCCAATACGATGTGCAGAAATTGACCTGTTAGTACTGTACGATGTCCTGTACGATGTGCTGTACGATCCAGTTCGTATAGTACGATACAGTTCGTCCAGTACGATCCAAATGACAAATTTCAGCCGTTTTGATTGAATAATCTCAGGATTAACTTAGGCATTATTTTAAACATCGTACAGTACGATTATGATCGTACAGTACGATTATACAACCTTTCAAATTCAAATTTTTGCCTAATTTAATGGACGGCGGGCTTTCTTATTATAACAAATCGTACAGTACGATATGGTGATCATACAGTACGATTAGTTATATTCAAAAATAATTTTTCCAGGAAAAATAAAATATTTTAATTTATTTCTGTTACACCAGATCGTACAATACGAAATAAATTCGTACAGTACGATGAACAAAAAAGTTAAAATATTTATAATCATTTTTTGCTCCCTCTGTTTGTGTGCTTGATCAACAATCTAACATACATCATTACAAGACTTGACTCAATAAATGAAAATTACAGACTCATTTAATACAACCAATTCTATGCAATCTTGAGCCTTGAATCTTCAAAGAACGGTGCATGATGTACCTGAAATATTAGTCAACATAGAAAGACATATGCACTGCAAATACTAGGAGAAATAAAAGATTAATAAATATTATTTGTTATCATCAAAATCATAAACTCGGAAGCCCGAGTTGCAACATTATGAAAAGGATTACAAGATCATTTTACAATATCAAAATAACAAAAAATATACTGAGCTTTTAATAAAAACAAATACTAAAATAAACACTAACACAACAAACATTAAAACAAACACAAGTACAATAAACATAAAGAAAATCATCTCTCATTCTCTATTCTTTTGGAGGAGGAGGAATGCCACCAAATAGGTTGAAGTAGGAGGCCATCAACATAACATTGGTATTGATTTCATGAACTTCATTTCTGATACTACCAATGTCCTATTGCTGCTGCAGAAGTTGAGCATCAATTTGATCAAATCTTTGATCAACATGAGTCTCAAGTCTATCAAATTTCTTAATCAAATTCTGATAATCTGATTGAGGTGCAGAAGTTTGCTCTCCTTCTTCTTCTTCTTCAGAAGCACTGGCATGTGCTTTCCCTTTTTCCTCCTTGAAAATTGCTCTGAAGGAAGCATCATTGTAGTAGACCGGCTCTTCGTATTCATCATCAGGATGCACTAAGTTGTATTTCTTTTCCAAAATGTATGTAACTAAGTGTCCTAATGAGATATTCCTTTTTCTTTTATGTTCTGCATGCCCAATTTCTGAAATCCCATAAAGATGGTCTAGGATAAGTTAGGCTTCATCGATAGGCTTACGATCCATAATCAAAAAAGTCACAACAGAAAGGAGTGGGGTAATATTGATCCTATCACCAACTTTAGGAATGATTGAAGATCGAAGAATGTGCTGGATGATTCGAGCATTTCTGGTCATTCCTGAAACTCTAGTAACATGATATGTTAGGCCACTTTCTCTAATCACCCTATTGACTTCATACTATTTGAAGGTGTTTTCATTCATAAGGGTGTGGGCTCTATAACCTTCAGTTCTTAAGCTTAGAAAGGCACCTATGTCGTGCTTGGTGATTTCAACTTTTTATTTGAAAATAAAAGAACTTATAGAGGAGTGGTTGGAATTAAAACTCATATTGGCTAGGAAATAGAGAAAGGTTTGTTTGTTGTAGAGGTGGACGAGAGAAAGAATGAATCCAAACTGGGTGGAAGCAAAAAGGTGCATTACCTTAAAATTTATCTCGCTTTGAATCAGAATGCGAGAAGGTGTAATTTTGGCAGATGCAAAATGAGGAAAGGATTCCTCATTTGTCTTTGAAAGGAAGTTTTCAGAAGAATTCCTGTGGGGTTTCTTCACCAACACCTTTTGTCTCTTGCTTGAGGAGGCCATTGTCGATTTAAAGTTGAAAGGGATTGAAAGTGAAGTTTGGAGTTGTGATTATTGAGTTGGAAAGCCGTCTTATTTAAAGAAAACGATACGTTCGTCCTGGACGAAAACTGTTCGTCCTGGACGAAAATTGTTCGTCCTGGACGAAAATTATCGTTCACTAGACGAAAAAATTTTGTACAGACGATCCAATTCGTCCAAAATGAAACGGCTTTTAGTAATCAACACAATTTACGATGCATCCTTTCGTACAGACTTTTGCTTGATCGATCGTACAGACAAAAAAATTTCGTACAGACGATAAAAAATAATTCATTTTAATGTCAGTTGGAAACCATCCCCGCCTATGAATCGACATCTGTTCGTCTGGACGAACAAAAAGTTCATACGGACGAACTTCACAATTAAAACTGCCTTATCCATTCAACTGCCGCATTCAATCTTCCCGACGTTTGAGAGAGAAAAACTTTCGTCCTGGACGATCAACAGATCGTACAGACGATCTACATTAAAAGCTGCTCTCCAGACGTTTTATATCACGCAAACTGAATTTTACACACATCGTCCAGTACGAAAAATTTCGTCCCGGACGATTTCCACATTTTTGGATTTTTTGAATTTTTATCAAACAAAAACAAATTAAACATACAAATCACAAAAAACAATGACAAATCCATAGACTCTAAAATGAAATCACTCAAAAATAGTCAAAAATCACAAAAACAAATCAAGACAAAACAAAATAAACTACAAAAACATAAATATCAATGTTGCAAAAATATTTTTATTTAAGCATTCAAATCAATTACACCAAGCCTTGTTCTTAATGTACTAAAGGTATCAAAGGCTAAAGGTTTTGTAAAAATGTCTGCAAGTTGATTTTCAGTTGAAACATGAGTAAGTTCAATTTCTCCTTTGGATACATGATCCCTTATGAAATGATGCCTTATGTCAATGTGTTTGGTTCTAGAAATGTTGAATAGGATTTTTGGAAATGCAAATAGCACTAGTATTGTCACAATAAATTGGAATAGTGCATATGGTTAATCCTAAATCAATCAACTGTTGTTTTAACCAAAGTACTTGTGCCACACAACTTCCTAATACAATGTATTCTGCTTCTGCAGTAGATAGGGCTACTGAATTTTGTTTTCTACTGGACCAAGAAACTAATGAATTTCCAATGAATTGACATATTCCAGAAGTGCTTTTCCTATCCACTCTATAGCCTGCAAAGTCAGAATCTGAATAACCAACAATTTCAAATGAAGAGCTAAATTTAGGATACCAAATTCCTAAGTTTTGAGTTCCTAGTAAGTATCTTAATATCCTTTTCACTGTTGTCAAATGTGATTCTTTTGGATCTGATTGAAATCTAGCACATAAGCAAACACTGAACATAATATCTGGTCGGCTAGCAGTCAAGTAAAGTAAAGATCCAATAATCCCTCTATATTTCTTTTGATCAACAGATTTTCCCTTAAGGTCCTTATCCAACTGAACTGAGGAACTCATTGGTGTACTAACAGGTTTAGCATTGTCCATTTCAAATTTTTTGAGGATGTCCTTAATATATTTAGTTTGACTAAGAAATATACCTTCCTCAAGTTGCTTAATGCTAAATCCTAGAAAGTAATTTAAATCTCCCATTAGACTCATTTCAAATTCACTACTCATTGTTTTAGAAAAATCATCACAAAAATTTTTATTTGAAGATCCAAAAATGATATCATCCATATAAATTTGAACAATGAGTATATCATTTTCAAATTTCTTTAAAAAGAGAATTGTATCCACACTTCCTTTTTCAAAAGATCTTTCAAGTAGGAAGGTGCTCAACCTCTCATACCAAGCCCTAGGTGCCTGTTTTAATCCATATAATGCCCTTTTTAACTTAAAAATATGATTTGGGTATTTTGAATTTTTAAAGCCTGGAGGTTGTTCTACAAAAATATCTTCTTCAATTACCCCATTTAAAAAGGCACTCTTGACATCCATTTGAAACAATTTAAAATCTTTAAAACAGGCAAAGGCAAGTAAAACCCTAATTGCTTCAAGTCTAGCTACAGGGGCAAAAGTCTCCTCAAAATTAATTCTTTCAATTTGATTATACCCCTTAGCAACTAATCTAGCCTTATTTCTAATGACTACTTCTGAGTCATTCATTTTATTTTTGAACACCCACTTGGTTCCAACAACACTTTGATCTTTTGGCCTTGTAGTTAATTCCCAAATTTTATTTCTTACAAATTGATTCAACTCTTCTTGCATGGCCAATATTCAAAATTCATCAGAAAGTGCTTGATCAATATTAATGGGTTCTACAGTTGAAATAAAGGTTGAATGATTGACTTCCTTGTTTAATCCACGTCTAGTTCTAACACCCTCACTAGGTTCACCTATAATCAATTCTCTTGGGTGATTTTTAGAAAATCTCAAATCTCTAGGCAAAGGGTTTTCTCTTTCCAAATTCTCTTCCACATTTTCTTCCAAATTTAATCTATCAATCTTTTGGGAGTTTTCTTCAATCTCATCTTCAACAACATTTGGCTTTTCCAAATTTTCAGATTCATCAAATACAACATGTGTGGTTTCTTCAATGAGTAAAGTTCTTTTGTTGAATAGCCTATAAGATTTTCCAACACTTAAATATCCAACAAAAATTCCTTCATCTGATTTTGGATCAAATTTTCCTAAGGCAGATTTTCCATTATTATGAATGAACACCTTACAACCAAAAACATGCAAATGAGACAAGTTAGGTGTTCTACCTTTTAGCAACTCATAGGGTGTTTTATTTAAATTTGATCTTACATTCACCCTATTCAGAACATAACATGCAGTGCTAACCGCCTCAGCCCAAAAATATCTAGGAAGTGAGTATTCTGCCAACATTGCTCGGGTGGCTTCTATTAATGTTCTGTTTTTCCTTTCAACTACCCCATTTTGTTGAGGGGTTCTAGATCCAAAAAAATTGTGATCAATCCCTTTTTCTTTACAAAAATTTTCAAATTCTCCTTCATGATCACTTTGTAAAGAAATTATTTCACATCCTAGTTTTCTTTGAATCCAAGTTGAAAAATTTCTGAATTCCTCAAATAATTCACTTTTATGAAAAAGAAATCTAACTCAAGTGAATTTTGAGAAATCATCCACTATAACAAATTCGTATACCTTCCCTCCTAGACTTACTGTTCCTACTGGTCCAAAAAGATCCATGTGAAGAATTTCCAAAGGTTTACTGGTCCTAAGATCCTTATTGGACTTAAAAGAGGACTTCACTTATTTTCCTAATTGACATGCATCACAAAGGTGGTCCTTAGTAAAGTCTAGTTTTGGTATACCTCTCACTAAGTTATTTTGGGTAATTCTCCTAAGATTTTTCATACTAGAATGACAAAATCTCCTATGCCAAAGCCATGATTCATCAGAAACATTTTTCAAACAAAAAGTAGTAGGAGATTGAATTGAATTCAAATCAAGCATGTAAACATTGTTTACCCTTTTTCCATCTAAAACTTCTTTCCCATTTAGGCTTAAAATACAGCTAGTAGGTAAAAATTTAACATTATATCCCTTGTCATATAGCTGACTTATACTTAACAAATTATGCTTTAAGCCTTCAACTAATAACACATTGTCTATAAAAAAGTTTTTGAATTTTCCAATCATACCAGATCCAATCACTTTCTTTGTGGTATTATCTCCAAGTGTAACCTTGCCTCCACTCCTGGCTTCCAGCATTATGAATTGAGCAGTATCTCCAGTCATATGCTTTGAACAACCACTGTCCAGGTACCATATTGTCATGCCCCGAGATCTAACTTAGAAAGAATGTCGATCAAACCAGCCATTTACCAGAGTCATCTATAGTCTCCAATTAATAACAGTCTATAAATTTAAAACATCCATATACAAGTCGATCCATATCTCAAAACATCATATACAATACTCAGGAACTATGCTAAAACCACAGGTACTGAAATCTATCCTGTCATGAGTACAAAAGAATCAAAATCATCAAAAGAACTAAAACCTGAAGATAGATCCAGATCAATCTCAATCTCCTGCTCCCTTGCCCTGACCTAAAAATATCAACCACATATAATGAGCTTTATAAAGCCCAGCAGGTCACCTACTACCTATAACTGAAATCAAAGCACGGTGATGCTATCAATATGCATGTCAATCAATCAAATTCATATCAGTCAATGGTCAATGAGTCTATGTAATACGGAAATCCATAGTCAATGAAATCAAGTCTATGCAGCGACGGGCGAATCGATAAATCCATCTCAATCAATACACGTCAATCTCGAAGAAATTCGTACACAGTTGAAAATCAATCAATCCGTCAAATTAATCACTATTAATCAATGATGCAGCGATAGAAGAACCGATAAATCAAACTCAATCAATCAGTATGTCAAATCTTAGGAGAATCCGTCGATCAGTCAAATCAATCGTATCGAATTAATCGATCAAATCAATTCAAATCTATGCTATTTGGTCAATAAAATCAATCGGAAAGGTAATACGATAAATCTCAATCTATCCTATCAATAAATCAAATGTAGCAAGTCAATACAATGCAGAATCAATAGTATCAATAAATCTATAAGCAATATCAATAAATCTATAATATCCATAGCATCAATGAATCTAACAATATCTATATCCATTCGATCCATATCAATGTCAATAATCAATAGTATCCATGCTCAATGATCAACAAAGAAATCGATGAAATCATACGAAATCATACAATACAGTAAATCCGATCAAATCAATAAAGCAGAAATCGATAAAGCAGTAAATCTATAAATCCATATATCAATACAGTAAACATGCATTTCAATACAATAATACTGAACAAGTACAATCAACTGGCTATGTTGCTATTGTAGAATCCATATTGCTGTTGTAGATATCCATACGTTGGTTTCAATAAAAAGAGTCATCACTCTATTGCCCGTCGGCCGCCCGTCGGCATATCTATAAGAACCCCTTATGACTTCCATCCATATATCCATAATCAATGTTTAAAGGAAAGCCCGTCGGCCCACCATCCTGTACAGGTCAATTCAATCTCCAACCAACGTTCAACCAGGTTCCACTTGTGTTTCAGTATCAATAATTAATCAATAATCAATTCAATAGTCGATTCAATAGGCAATATAAGAACAATCTAGAGAAATCATATCAACATTTATATGCATATCTATCTAATCTATCAATCTCAGAAAAATCGGAAATCGTACGAAATTTCGGCAGAGTAACGGCAGTCTATCAAATTTACACAAAAATCCTACAAAATCACAATTTACCAAATTACAATAGAATGTTCACGACAATAATATAAGACTATTATCCTACTGAATCCATATCAAATAACATCATGATATTTTTCTATTCAATTAAAATCGCGTAGAACCAATTCCGACCGGTAAAATCATCGTAGAAATACTCAAATCGTGTACAATATTCGTATCTATAACATTCTAAAAGTTGTGCGGTGAAAGTTGTGTCAATACCAAATCAGGTCCAAAATTCGACTACGAAAATACAAATCAGTGCACGAATCGATCAAAACACAACTTCTTTGAAAACAGAAATAGGATTCGGAGTCCTTACCGCGAGATCTTCAATTATCCCAACAGCGGCGACGGACGAAAAGCGCTCCGCAGCCTCCAAAATCCGACTTTTCTCTTTGATTCCTTCTCTTTCTCTCTCCTCATATATTTTATAAAATATCAAATGATTTTCTCTCTCCTCGAATCGAGCTAATTTTGCATATAAACTCAACAGATCGGCCCGGCCGATCGCCACATCGTCCTGGCCGATTAGAACAAAATCAAATCGGCTCGGACGATTCTTCAGGCCGATAATTATTTTTCCTTGGATGATAAAAACCCTTACTTTCGGGATTTTTGTCTTATCTGATCGTCCCAGGACGATCCAAAATCGGCCTGGACGATCCCCTCAAAAATCATCTTTACACTGATTGGCCTGGACGATCTAACCATCGTCCAGGACGATCCTGAGAGGAAAATCAAAATCAGAGAAGTAAATCAAAGGACAAGCCCTCACACATATGCTCCCACGAGGTCTTGTGTGAGAGCAATCCTACAAAACTCTCAAATGTTAGACCTGAGAACCGAACAAGTTTGGGTTCACCTTTTAGCAATTTATAATCAGATGCATGTATGATATGTCTAGATTTATTCTTCTTAGGTCTCCACACCAAATTAGATTTTATCTTCAAAGTACAGGTGTGAGCTATATGTCCTAAAAATCCACAATTATTACATTTAACATTAGAAAAAATATTCCTAAGTTTTCTTCCATTTGATTGTCTCCTAAGGGATTTCATAAATTTAGGATAATATTTAGGATTTGTAAAATCTTCAAGTTTAGGGGGATTCCTATTATCCTCGAGAGCTCTTATTGTCAATTTATAAAATGAATTCATATCTTCCAAGATTCGATTTGTATAATTGATTCGATATGTTTTGCTTTCAGATTCATCCTTAAAATTTTTAAAATCTTTTTCAAGTTCAGCATAGGATGATTTTAAATTCTCAAAATTTTTATTCAAGTCATCATATTCATCAAGTAGTTTCATGTGGTTGTCATCTATTAAAGCATGATCTTTCCTAAGGATTTCGTGTTCCTTCTTAAGCTCTTTCAGTTCTAAACTTAAACTAGCATGCATCTTTTTCATTTTCCTATATGCATCATGCATATGTTCAGAAACTTCAAACAATTCATCATAGGTTAAGTCACATACCTCTTCTTGATCTGATTGTTCAACATTATCTACCATCAATCAAAGGTTGGTGACTTCTTCTTTTTTTCAGTCTCAGATGAGTCTGAAGCTGAGTCCATCCAGAAAGCTCTTTGAAACTTCTTCTTCCCATTCTTTACAATTTTTTTCTCCTCTACTTTCTCCTTGCTAGGAGTGGCTTTGAGTTTTGGGCATTCAGTCTTGATATGACCTGGTTTCCTGCATTCATAACAAATCACTTCATTAGAAACATTGTCATTTCTGTTAAACTTACCTCTATTCCATTGCTGGCGTCTCTTCTGCTTCCTCTTTAAAAAACTTTTGAATTGTCTAGTCATCAATGCAATATTGTCTTCATCCTCAGGTTGTGAGTGTTCACTCTCTAACTCTTTTACCTTTAGTGCAATAATCTTCTCCTTTCGTGGTTCACCTGCATCAATCTTTCTTTGACTTACTCTTTGCTCATAAGTAATGAGTGAACCAAGAAGATTGTCAATAGAATAAATGTTTAGATCTTTAGTCTCTGTAATTGCAGTAATTTTAGCATCATAAGCAGTAGGCAAACAATGAAGAATCTTATTAACCATTTCAGCATTAGTTAATTCCCTACCAAGTGCATGCAAAGAAGTGACTATTTGTGTGAATCTTGTGTACATGTCAAAAATAGATTAATTAGGTTTCATGCGAAATAATTCATAGTCATGTAACAAGATATTGAGTCTTGATTGCTTAACCTCATTAGTCCCTTCATAAGTTATACAAAGTCTATCCCATATGTCCTTTCTACTTTTACAAGTGGAAAACCGCATGTAGTCTTCAAATTTTAAAGCATAAAAGAAACTATTTAGACATTTGGCATTTAATTGTGCTAAGTCACGTTCTTCTATAGTCCAATCTGCAAAAGGTGTTTCCTACCCTAACTCCATCAACTAATCTAGTTGATTTTGTGTAACTTTCATGGACTAGTATCCACATACGATAATCAAGTGACTGTAAGAAAGTAGACATGCATGTTTTCCAAAAATCAAAAGGTATATTGTTAAACAGTGGAGGTCTAGTGATAGAGTAACCCTCAGGTGTGTTTCGGTTTCTGAATGTAGCCATCTACGTTAATAAAAAAGTAGTTCAAACTTATGATTTTGAAACGAAGCTCTGATACCACTTGTTGAGCCTAGTAAATAGGTTGTTAAACCTAAGGTAATGTCCCAAGGCTACTAAGAGGGGGGTGAATTGGTAGTTTAAAAAATTTTAAACCCTCTTTAAATTTATGTTGAACCGAAATGAAAATTTTCTTTTAAGTTTTTGTAGAAAACGTTTTTTAACCACAAGGTTTTTTTTTAAAATAAAAAATAAAATGCGAAAAAGTAAAAACAGTAAAGTAAATGACACCAGATTTATAGTGGTTCGGTCTAAACCAGACCTACATCCACTCCCCAGAGGCACCCTATGAGTATTGCACTAATACCAATATTGACTCTTCTTTTGCACCCACAGCAAGGCGGAGAAGCCTTTACAAAACACTCTTTTCACCATTACCCGGTGCGACAGAGAACCATCGTCCTTTTACACAATCCCTAGTGTTGGCAGAGAACCGTCTGTCCTTTCACACTCTCCTAGTGTGGGCAGAGAACCCTTCCATCCTTTCACACTCTCCTAGTGTGGGCAGAGAACCCTACAGCTGTTTACACTCTCCAAGTGTAGGAAGCAAACCTTTCGGCTATTCACACTCTCCAAGTGTCGGCAGCGAACCAGTTCTCCTTGACAGATATTCTCACAAGAAATCTAGAAGGAAGAAGGAAAAGAGTGAAGTAATCCCAATTCACAAGTAGAGATTCTTACCTTTGAACTCCAAGTGAAGCTTTCACGCTCCAGTGGTAGGAATCCTCCTTTGAATGCACTCTTACACTCTCTCTTTAGCTATTCTCTCAAGAGGCATGAAGATCAAATGACAAAAAGATTGGGTGGCAATCTTATTTAGACTATTTATAGAAAAGACAAGAAAAATCGCCCAAAAACTGCAAGTTTTCAATTCTGTACGCAGTGGATCGTCCCATACGATCGTGGATCGTCCTGGATGATTTTACTTAAACGCTTTGAAACGACCCTATTTATATATGTGTACGAAATGTCTTCGTACACGCTGATCGTCCCGTACGAACTAGGTTCGTCCGGTACGAATGGTTATTACTAGGTCGGTTCGAGAAACTGCTGAAAATCGTTCTAAGTCGGTTAATCGTCTGGACGAAAATGGGTTCGTCTGGACGAAATTTTTACAGAGACCAGATCGTCCTGGACGATAATTAATTTCGTCTAGACGAAAATTTTATAGAGAGCAACTCATTTTCTGACGATAATTAATTTCGTCTGGACGAAAATTTTACAGAAAGCAACTCGTTTTCTGACGATAATTAATTTCGTCTGGACGAAAATTTTACAGAGACCAAGTCGTCCTGGACGATATTTAATTTCGTCCTGGAAGAATAGGACTTAGAAAAATTTTTCAAGCCAGTTCCTATTCGTTCCATGTGCTCAATAGGAGATAATTGTCTGATCGTCTAGTATGAACGGATATCGTCCCGTACGATATGTATAAATTTTATATGATCTCCTTATGTGTGTGTGTGTGTTTTTATTCACTCAATTACAATCATTCCCTTTCAAATTTAATTCAAAGAAAAGTACAAGCTTCAAATTCACAAAGTATTTCATGTTAAATTTGATTTGAAGTCTTCGTAGTCTGGAGTTCGATTTTCCTGAAATGTTAGTACACACAAGAGCAAATACAAATCTTCTAAAATTGTTAGGAGATAACTACACATTTGAATAATAATGTTTGGAATCATCAAAACTATACAAGTTGCAAAAATGTAAAGCATGCAAATATCAACTATCTTAACAAAGTTTATGGGAGGGACCTATTATTACTTTCTCTAGTATGCATACCTTTAGGTGAGTGCATCAAAACTATATAAACTCAATCCAAAAATAGATAGGTTGCTTTGCCACTTATTTTTTCTTAGGGTGTTCACTTGAAATTGAAATGATAAGTTTGACATTCAAAACTTCAGTGAAAGCAGCTAAATAAACTCACAAAAATATCAAATGGTTTTTTTTATCTGTGAGTCACAATCAAATTAATCAATGATAAAACCCTTGATTTGGAAGGGTACTAGTAAACCCTTATTTCCACTTCTTCCTTATTAAAGGAAGGAAGAGAAGATTTTAAGTAGATCCCTTTAGTCCATACTCTATAATGAGGCTAAAGATGAGCTTTTAGTATACTTCATGGCTCTTTGTTCCCTCATTGGACCATAATACTAGATTTTATATCCAAAAAATTGCAGTCATGTCCTAAAGGGATAAACAATCACTTTGGGATAAAGTTAGAATATAAAATAAAGAGTAAATCACTATATCCAAATATGTAACAACCTTTCTAGAAAGGTAAGTCCATAAAGGGATGATTAATATTTAGAGGAAAATAATTAATAAAAAACCCATTCAAAAAAGATTCCAATTTAGTCAAAAGTTATCAAGTTAGATGGCAACTTAACTGTATTAGAATTTGATGTTCTAAGTACAAAACAAACCTCAAACATAAAAGATAAGTTTGTATTCTTAGACCTACGAGTCATCAAGATTAAATCTTCGCTTTGAATAAGAGTGTTAATAGAATATAAAAGGCCAAACTACATCCCACTCTCATGTTTACCCACATATAAAAGATTGAAATGCAAAGGTTGGACATTCATAATCTCATATTCAATAATGAACATAAGATAAAAGCAAGTTCATAAGGGTGTCAAGATGGCTAAAAGATTACTAGTTCTTTGCTCGAGGGTGTGCATATAATGCAGGAAAAAGGGTTATTGAATCTTTGAAAGATAACCAATTTTTAACTCCACGTTTAAGCATGTATGTGAAGCCTAAAAACGAGTTTTAAAAGGCTCAAATTAATTTGAAACTATCTAATTTTTTGTCTAAGAATACTCAAAAAGTTAGGTCTACCTTTAGGATAAGACAACTTGAAAAATTCCTAGTTGATTATCTAATGATGGTTTCCATTTCACAAATTATTTGGAGAGTTCCTAATTATTGTTTCTATGCTAACTATCCTTAGTGTGAGAAAAATCCCTAAGTGAAGTTTGATTTTCTATGAATCAACCAAGATAGCTTTTTCGAATCAACTTCTAAATTTCTTATTTGAGCTGCTTACATGCTTAAGGAGTGTGCCAATGACTTCAATGAAAGAGATAGTATTACTCTTAATTTCTCAAGTTTGATTTCAACAGATTTATCCTTTTGAAAATTTCTTCATCACAGATGGCCATCAAAATATTCAAATAATGTGCGTTGAGAAGTATATACTCCTCTGATTATAGCTCACATTGTTATTGTGATGGTTAAGGGAGGAGGTCATGGTTCCCCTATTGTTCTCACTTTTTTCACTATGATGAATGATTATCAAGCCTTGGTGTGTTCTTGTGCTTTCTAGTTGGTAGTTCAAATTACTTTAAATGCACATTAATGGTCTAATATATCAAGATTTTCTCTTCCATGTGGTGAATTAGGTCAGTATATAAGTAACTTATTTTCGGTAATAGTGATGAGTAGAAGGTCCAAGATAGAGTATTATCAGGTAAATTCCTCTTAGTAGTTTGGGACCTACCCTTAAGATTTGATGTGCTTTAGAGGATAACATTTGGAAGTACTCCTTGAGCGAGTCTCCTTCATTTTGATGAATTCTTGAAAGGTAGGAAATGTCATTGAAAATTTTTATATTAGCAATAAATTGCAAGACAAAGAGTCTAACGAGCTTAGTAAACATGGGTATTGTATCACCTGGATGAGAGTATAATCATGTGCAAGCTTATCCCTTGAGGGTTGTAGGGAAGAACTAAACAATAAGAACATCTATGGCTTGCTTAATGTGCATGATAATTTTGTAGTGGTTGATATATTTGTAAGGGTCAGATGACCCATCATAAGATCTATGTTTGGTAGCTTAAAATAGTTAGAAGGGTGTTGAAGGATGGTTTTAGTTAGTGGCGAGGACTCTTGAAAAACTTTAGTGATGAGGGAGTTCTCTCCCTCCTCTTAACAAATATCTCTCTTGGACCAATCGTTGTAGTTTTCCATGTAGAGAATTATGAGGGTTTGTAATAATGTGAGGTTGAGCCAAGTCTTTAATGGCAGCTAGAAGAATACAAGCTAGTAAGCTTGCATGAGGGGAATGGATAGTGTCACAACCCAACTCGATATGACCCAAAACTGCACATGTCATACCAAATCCTATTGTGGTAAGGCTGAACCCAATATATGGTTAGAGAAGTACTGAAATAAAACTTCAAATTTATATATATTCTACATAGAGTCACTATTGAATGTACTATAAAGTGGAAGACTACTAAATCTCAAAATAATTTTTTATATATCATCCAAAATATATACAATCTGAAGTCTATCCATAACAATGCTTGACAATAGAAAGAATAACAAAATAAAAACCAAGCCTACAAAAATCAAAACTAAAAAAAATATACATACAACACATATTAGAGTAAGCTATCTAAAACTACTCAGCTCTCTCCTTACCATTTCCTTGGCCTGAAAATAGAAACAAATGCAAGAATAAGCTATCATGGCCCAGTAGGCTATTATAGCTTAAAACAGAAATCAATAATTGAAATCAAAATAATAGAAAATATTACACTGTAATAGTAATACTATAAAAAAACTGTGACTGAGACTAAAGCAAAAATTGAAACTAAAACCAAATGAATTATAAAAAGATATTTATTTTATCAAAATGTCTGACAACCCAAATTTTTATACATCTTTATAGTTTCGTTAATAGAATCCCACCTCGATAGGCCGCAGCCCGTGTCATAACAGAATCTCACATGAATTGCCCACTACACCAGCATAATAGAATCTCACCTTGGTTGCCCACCAGCATCAGCATAATAAAATCTCATTTCGGTCGCTCACTGGCCCCGACATAACTGAATGCCACCTCGATGTCCCATTGGCACCGACATAACATCACATCACATCACATTTTTTTTATATTTTCACATATTTTTTGATACATTTTATTAAGTAAAGCATAATTAGATTGAATTAAAAAATTATCAAAATTCCTCAATTGGCAATAAAAATAGTACTGTACAAAAAATTTATTGTTTCAAAATATAACAAATTTATCAGAGATTGTGTAAAATATCATTTTGAAGATTTAATTAAAATGAAACTCTATTTTTAGATGTCAAAATAAATTTTTTAATAAGAAAAATTATTATCATTTCAAAATCATCTGGTGAAAGTTTTTTAGATTATACTAAAAATGTTCATAATTTCTATCTCTATAACATATAAAAAATTAAGGCAGAACAAAATTATCCATGTTTTTTGGTAATGAAGTTATAAATTTGATTGAAAAAATCTCGAAAATAACAAATTATTGAAAATTGAAATAGGTAAAATGTAACATACCTTAAGTCGAACAAAATTTTCAACTAGGCCAACGGATAAAAATGGCTCTGTGATCATCAAACTCTAACTTTTTTTTCTCTCCTATTTTTTCTCATAAATTTCTTTTTTTTTTTCCTCTGTCATTTCTCTAGTTTGGGAAAATGCATAAAATGAGCATAATGGAATTTTAGTAACATTGATAGTAGATTTGGATTTTTATTTTTTTGTAAAATAATAATATTATAATCAAATTTTAGTATAAAATTCATAGAAATTCTTTTGGTGATTAAAAAATTACAAAAAATATTTATAAAATAACCCATTTTATTTAATTTTTTTGATAAAATTAGTTTGTAAAATGGATACCTGAAGGTCCCAAAATCCCCACTTGTACCGTTAGGTGTCAATTTCATCAGAAATTTCATGAGTGCCAAAAAATTATGAAAAAATTAGTGAAACTAAAAAATAGTAAAATATAAGTTTTGGTGGAGACGGTGTTTGATTTGGAGTTATAATGACTTCCAAAATAATTTTTAATTTATATAGGTAAAAAATATCTTTTATAAATTGTTGAGTTATAACAGGTAGAGCTAGCCATTTCAATGAGATCAATGTCTTACTATGACAGGGAGAGAAATAATGACCAATGACGATGATGTTTTGTGCTGTTTTTTTCAACTTGAACACCACTAGTTAGAGGTTGATCTGTGTGTGTGTGTGGGGGGGGGGGGGGGGGGGGGGGGGGCTTCTTTTTATATTGGTGCTAGATGCCAAGCCCTTACAAAAGTTAAGGATTTCATTTTAAAATTCTTTCAACTTGTCAATGCAGTGTTCCAAAGATGGTCTTACTGTACCTTTGCCAACAGGGTATTGTTTGTTAGGGTAGAAATATGTAGAGGTCTGACATCCTTGGTTCATAGATTGGTTCCTTGAATGATGAGTTTTTGAGTAGGAGGCTCCATAATTGTGATTGTTACATTTGTTTTCCATTAGACAATTTGTAATGCTCACAATGGTGGGATTGTTTCCCATACACAACACCAAAATATTGCAGGTTAAAATAATTCATGGCAGTAGAGTGAGAGTTTTGCATCCAAGCATTATATGAATATTCAAAACACAAATATATGGATGGAAGAGCAGATAATAGCAGAGAATTCTATGTCAAAAACTAGGAAAGGGAAAAACCACAAGGATTATTTCCCACAGACTACACCAAACCATTGCTAATTAGAAAATTCAAGATAGTAGAATGTGAGTTTTGCATCAGAGCATTGCACGAAGATCTGACACACAAATATATTATTGGAAGAGCTTAGATAATACTTAAAAATATTATCTTGAAAACTTAGAATGGGAAAACTACAAGGCCTTGCCTAATTGAAATGATTTTAATATAAATGCCTTAATTACAAAGATTGGCCCTCTCCTTAACTTAGGGATCATAAAATTATAAGTGTTTGGATAGGTGGTGGAAATTATGATAGAGTTTGTTTGGCCATTTAATGCTTGATGAGTATGGGATTAATGATAATAATAGGGTGGTGGTTGACCAATGGAGGTCTGATGGTGACAGACTGGCGGCAGAGGGCTAATGACGGTCATCAGTCAACGAAAGATCACACAACGATGGTTTGGTAATGAAAGTAGGATGGAAGAAGTCATAAGTTGGAGGTCTGATAACAACAATTGTGTGGTGAAGTCGGCCGATAGAGGTTAGGCAGTGGAGGTTGATGGTGGTGGTTTGCCTATGGAGGTCTGATGGCAGAGGTCCAACAATGATAATCAGGAGGTAGAGGTCTAATTATGGTGTCGGCTAGCAAATGTCCAATTACGATTGTCGAGTAGTGGAGGTCTAGTAGTGGCTACCGAGTTGCAAAGGCCTGACACTTGCAATCAGGTGAAGGTCTGGTGGTGGTTATCGAAAAGTACAAGTTTGACAGTGGCAGTCAGCCAATGAAAGGTCCGATGGTGGCGGTCAACCAGCGAGAGTTTGTTGATGGTGGTGATTGAGAGGAGCTCCAGTATTCTTCAAGACTTTAAGCTCTCTTGAATCTCTAGCCCATGGGGTCCCGCTCATATAGGGAGTGTATTTATAGGATTTTGGGAGTGACATGCCCCGTAAAATATGGAGAAAATTTGGAACACTCCCTTAGACTACCTGTATTGATTCACTCGATCATAGATCATTTCTTCACCATTTATGTGTCTTAATGATGTTGGGATTAAGTAATATTGGGCTTGTTAGATTTGCCTCATCGAGCCGCTCAATTTGACTATATGCACAACTAATTTGGAGGCAGTTTGGTCATTCAACCAATGTATTGAAGTTTCCCACTACGCCTCGGACGCTTGACTTTGGCTCAATCGGGCTCAGATTGGACCACTCTTGGTGTGGTTGGGTTCATTTTGTCGAAACATTCAACTCCACCATAAGTTTGCTAAAATCAAAGCTCTGATACTCCTGAATTAAATTTTGAATTTTGCCAATTCAAATATAACTCATGATTCATGCCCAATCAAAGTAATTTTTTATGAGTATCACTAATATTAATAAACCTTGTGATTTTGTCCATTCGTGGTTTGGATGGGAATCTACTATTCAAATCATTTCATTATATCTGTTTTAGGCTATTCACTATTTATTATTTATTATTGCATTGAATTATTGAAAGGAAAAATAATTCCTGAGGGCAATTTAAAATTAGAATATTGCACATGGCATGCTTCTGGTGGTCAGGCAATGGACCTACTAATCTTCCCTTGCCCTTCAACATTTGTAGCTTATACGGTTGCTTGAAAGTTGAAAGATAAGTCTTAAAAATAATTACATATTTCGGAAATTCTACCATTACATGCAATTTAAAAAGTTACCTTGAAAATGGTTAGATTTAATAATTTATATCCTCTGAATAGATGCAATTAAAAATTTACACAAACTCCATCAATCTTCATAATATTATAATTTCGTTTTAACTTCTACAAAAATTATTGTACGCAAAAAATCAATCGAGCCTTACTGATTGAATAATATGCTCGAAGCATATTTTATTTTTTTTCTTATTTTTCAAATTTACTCTGAAAATTTTGGTTTGGGGCTTTTGTAAAATAGAGGATATATTATTACGTGCGGAGTCCGGACCGTCAGGATTTGTGTGGGTACATAGTAAATACACAGTTTTGTATAAAACTATATATTTGTTGTGCACCTTCACAAAATTCGGACACATCTTACGTCTAGACTTCGCAAGTAATCAGTTCTCGAAATGGAGAGCGGATTTATGCTACCATTTACAAATATAATGTGTAGTGTTTCATTATGAAAAATCATATCTATGATTGATGTTGGTGAACGAGCAAATTAATGATTGTTAGGTAGGTGAGTTAATATTAATGGTGGAGGTTGTCTGATCGAGGGATACTATTTGATGTGATTAAAAGTCAAGGTAATTTGATAATGTTGAAAGTATACTATTTGCTATGGTAGTTGATGATGGTTAGTGTTGATGTGATGAGTCCAAAGATTTTGAAGAGAATAGTTTTGGCATTGGCGATTTGGTTTTTGTTCATGTGATGATAGTCATCTATTTTGCCATGATGATTGTTGATGGACAAACATGCCTTGATTTACATAATAATTAATGGAGAATAGTTTCTAAATATAGTCAAGCCCAAGACATTGACATTGATATTATTTCATGGTTTTCACCTAAATTGTCTGTAGTCTTTCTTTAACCTTCATAAGACGTTAGACGTTATTTCTATGATGCTTTTGAGACTTTTTTTTTCAACCTATTTGAGTACATTTTTTATATTTCATGAATTTTTTAAATGCAACATTTTGGACTGCTAAAAATAATACCTAAGTAAATCTAGAGTAATTATCTATAATTACAAATTCATAATCTGATTATGTCTATTTTTAAAATCTCATTGATATGCATATGTTTGCATGACATAATCTCATATGCCAAAACAAGTCATCTATATGTAAGTTTATAAACATAAGAAAATCAAATTAATATTTTTATGCCTACGACGAAAACATAAAATATTACTGTTTTCTCTTATTATGTGATATGATATGTGTAATATAAGATGTAAATATTTATTATATAATTAACTAATTGAAATCAAAATATTTTAAAAAAAAAAAAAAAAAAACAATAGATCTTTAGCAATTATAGTTGAATTCTTACCACTTTGTCCAATTTATATGACTTTCTATTTAGCACTATCTCCATAAGTAACAAGTCCTCCATCTTAGGCTAACATTGATGTGAATTTAGATTCTTTTTTGGTCATATATCTTAAACATCCTTTGTCCAAGCATCAAATCCCATCACTAGTTTTTCTATAGATTTTAATTTTAGGAAGTCAACTATATTTGGAGTCCATATTCATGTGGTTTAGTAGTAAAGTATTTATGGGATTCTCAACATTTAGTACCATTCAAAGGCAGATTATGTATGAAATAATGCTCTATGTGCATAACAATAAAATGAGATATGACATCTCATAATACAATAATACACCAAACTTTGGTTTTGGATATCACTTTGAATGATGGTTATGATGTACATTCATAAGACTAATGTAAGCATGATGAATATTTTTTCCCAACATGCATTTTTAATAGTGTTGTGCAAGTATGAACACACTTTAAAAAAATAATTTGAGTTTAGCTTTAAGAAATATGTAATATCTTTCTAATTTTCAAAAATAATAAAGAACAATCAAATAAAGAACTTTTTTTTTTCTTAAATTATCATAATCATATCTCAAGAATTATAAAATTCTTATATGCTACCAAGTTTTTTTTCCATATATATATATATATATATATATATATATATATATATATATATATATATATATATATATATATATATATATTATATATATATATATATTAAAATTATTGTACCCTTTAACTAAATCATTAACATCATTATGTTAAAAATAATCTAATCACATACCTCTTATGAATTGAGTGCTTTGTTTTAGTCATGATGCACATCTTTCTCCTCCTCCTCCAAACTAGTAGATAAGATTGTTTCTAATAAATTTGATAAGACACATAGAGCCTTTTTCTTCTTACTGTCCTTCTTCTCTCTTTTCCTTCATGTCCTTCTTCTTATCATCCTTCTTCTTTCTATCATCCATAAGCTCGAGATTCACACGCCTTGAATTCTTAAAATTAAGGCAGATGATTCTTCCTTCACCAGTTTAAGCATTCTAGCTATAAATCTATAAACTTTAGACTTGACATACATTGTTCATTCCTCCTCATTAATGATCCAAGCCTTTAAAAGGAATTGAATTTTCTTCATTTTTGCCTATTCATGATGTGTTAGGTTCCTTCTAGTCTTCAGTTTTGTAGTTATATTACTTTTCTTTTCTCCTTCTCCTATTTTTTAGCCTTCAACCATACTCCTTGTAGTTATAATCTATTCATAAGGTATTAGAAAGCCAATTTACTAATAACACTATCCCAAAAATTCTTTTATAATAAGCATAAATATTTGTGGACATCTAAAAGGACACCACTCGGTGGGGTTAGAATGCAAATGGTACGATTATACCATCCCAAAGGATGAAACGGTTGCAGGCCTTTGCACTCTTCACAAGCTGGCCAATGGGAGGGTAGATTAAATCATATATACAATTAATCATTGAGGATAGCGGCTTTCGCCTACATACCCTAATGGGTAATAATATGCATAAACCTAATCAGAGTCATGAGATTTCCCCCACTAGATATATAAGCTTGAGTGAGGTTTATTTGATGTTGGATTCAGTTTCCCACGGGCGTAAGCCCCTATGGTTAATTACATCTTAAGCTGGGGCCTAAGAAGACTCTTGATTAAGGATTTATTCTCTTAGATAGAATTGACACATATGGAGGAGACTAGAAAGTTCCTATTCAAGGGGAAGGAAATATTCAACTTGGCTTAGTCAACATGCACGGCTCACATTAACATCTGAAAGGATTAAGGTAGTGAAAAGAAACTGGAGAAAAAGACAACGCTGTACTCTGAGCATACAAGAGAGAAAGATAGAGGTGGCGTTATCCATGTGACCCATATAGGTGGGCTTTATAGCCTTTAAAGGATAGAGGACTTACTCACCGATTAGTCATACTACAAGATACTTAATAATAGCCTTGAACCTAAATCTATAGTGGGTTTAGTGTTCTACACATAATACTAACACCCATGTCTAGCTATTACATTTTGGACTTATATCCTGCTTGAAAAGAAAAACAGCTAATCACTTAGTCATATAAAATCCATGTTGTCTGGTCTTTATAAAAGATGGGTGGGTGGCTAAGTTTTTGGAAAGTAAGGCCGACATCTTGAGAGGTTCATAAGTGGCCTTATACTTATGCAGGGTATTATGCTCCTAAAAACTAATAAAATTAAATTTTAATTTAATTAGTTTCTAATACAATACATTCTAGTTGAAGTCTCCAAATTAGGTATGCATGAAATTTAAAAAGGTTTAAAAATAATTTTTTAGAAGACTAGGCTTCCTCAGGTTTAACACTTCATCCTCATAGGTCAGATTATCAAAACTATACCCGTAGGTGGGAAAGTGTCTTAAAGAAAAGAAAGAGAAGATGTATTAATATGCATGCGATGTTGGACGATCTTTGGTTATTCCCTAGACTGTTATCTTTCTATGTTATTTAATCCTTAATATTTTAAATTTTTTATAACGAGTAGAAAATATTTATTTTTAAAGAGCTTAGTAAAATCAGGCATACACACATGCAAGAAAGAAATCTATAATAAGCATGTAATTTCTATGGCATAAGCAAAGTAAACACATCAATATAAATATCAATCTAAGTAAAACAAAAGTCCAAAAGTCCATGGCAAGTGCCATATAAAGTGTAATCTAAGGTCTGTAGAAAAGTAATGGTGGTCAGGCCCCACCATTAATAACCTGAATTCTAATCATACTGAATGATGCAAGTCATAAAAAAGGCATTTCATCTTGATCTTCGTCTTCAGGTCCTTCTACGGATCACCTTCCTTTGGTCTTTTTATTGTTCGTCTTTTGGAAGGGTATCCAAATGAAAAGAAATTTTCTGCAAGGGGTTTTCTTTTCTTTTTGGATCACTTACATTTGAAATGCCTTATTTTTTAGAGACTTTCACAACTTTATACATCAAATATAATTACATCTTGAAAAGAAAAATCTAGACTCTCCTACATGATTATCCTAAGTAATTAAAATAAAATATCTCAAGTAGTTATGTATTAAAGTAAAAGTACTCATGCCAGTTATACTTGGTCATGCTCTTATTTATTTTGGGGCTAAGCGGCTGAAGCACATATAACAATTATATACATGATTTATTTATTATTTTAGCCCCCTTTATTAGCGTTGCATGAGCATGACCACCTATAGAAAATATCATTAGTATCATGATCACCCCTAGCCTATGATAATTTATCACACATCACATCATAAAGAAAGTACAATAATAAAAATCATCATAGCAATCATAACAATAAAATAACCAGCACACGTGCTATATGTAGAGAGTTACATCACGAAAATAAAAAGAAAACACTAGCCTAACCTAAAATTAAAGGTTGTGTCCTAAAAATTAATTCTATGTGTGTGTAGTAGGTTGTGTGGTTTTGGATATGCCATATATCGAGTAATTAACTCAAGTTATTTATGATTCGATTTGTAAAAGGCCCAAGGGAAAATTCTATTAAAGTTAAAGTATTAGTATTTTGAGGTTAATTTTAATTAATTTAGTGGGTTAGTCATTTTAATGCTTAGGGTAATATTTCTGAAGTTTAAGTTGAATTAAGGATTTCAAAAGGTCTGGTGTCATCCTACTCGTTAGGTCAAAGGTGTCTACTGTGACTTTTATAAACAAGCTAGGTTTGGAGTTCTAGTAATTTTATTAAATATTAGACCTTATAAGAAGTAATTACTTTTAGTTTTCTAGATTTATAATTTTCTACGAAAAGTTGTGATTTTTCTAAGTTTCGGGCCTTAGTTATCGTACTACGGTTGATCGAGGAGTTGACTTTTAATTTAAGTTTATTTCTACAATGCTCATATTTTTTAGTAAATATTAGATTTTAATTGGAGTTGAATGCCTTTTAGTTTACCTAATTTAGATTTCTTTGTAAATTAGTTGTGATTTTTTAAAGTTTGTGCATTTAATGAATTATTAAAAATTGTCTAATTAAGGGTTTTTTTAGGGATTTTGATCCAAATCAGTCA
>CM039725.1:20941598-20979098 GCA_022539455.1 Dendrobium nobile | reverse complement strand
TGGAGGGGAGGGCGGGGGGGGGGGGGTGGGGGTGCCGGGGGGAGGGGGGGGAGACACGGGAGGCGGGGGGGCGCGGGCGGGAGGGAGGGGGGGGAGGACTGGGCGAGTGGGGAGGGGGGGGGGGGGCGGGGGGGAGGGATGTGGGGAGGGGGGGGGGGGGGGGGGGGGCGTGGGGGGGGGGGAGGTGTGGGGGGTGGGGGGGGTTATAGAGGAGGGGGGGGAGGGAGGGGGGGGTGGGGGGGGGTGCATCCGCCCCGCCTGCCTACCACACACCCACTAGTGGGTTGGGGGGGGGACGAGGGGAAGGGGGGGGGGGGGGGCGGGTGGGCGATTTTTTTTTTTTTTTTTTTTTTTTTTTTTTTTTTTTTTTTTTTTTTTTTTTGGTTGTGACTTTTTTTTTTTTTTTTTTTTTTCTTTATTTTTTTTTTTTTTTGTTTTTTTTTTCTTTTTTTTTTGTTTTTTTTTTTTTTTTTTTTTGTTTGCTTGGTTTTTTTTTAGCTTGTTTTTTTTGTTCGTTTTTTTTTTTTTTTTTCTTTTTTTTTTTTTTTTTTTTTGTTTTTTTTTTTTTTTTTTTTGTTTTTTTTTATTTTTTTTTTTGTTTTTTTTTCTTTTGTTTTTTCTTTTTTTTTTTTTATATTTTGTTTTTCTCTTTTTTCTTCTCTTTTCTTTTCCTGTTTAGTTTTAGTCTCTTTGTTTTTTTTTTTTTTTTTTTATTTTTTGTTTTTTTTTTTTTTGTATTATTGTTTTTTTTTTTTTTTTTTTTTCTTTGTTTTATTTTTTTTTTTTTTTTTTTTTTTTTTTTTCTTTTTTTCGCCCATTTTTTGAGCTTACTCTAATTTATGTGTTGTAGGTATATTTTTACTTAGTTTGTATATTTTTGTAGGCTGGTTTTTATTTTGTATCTCATTCTATTGATACAAGATTGTTGAAAGATATAGACTCAGAGATTGTATATATTTTTGGATGATATATAAAAAATCATTTTGAGATTTAGAGAATGTTCTTTCACCTTACTGAGGTCACAATTCATGGCAGCTACTGTGCTAGTATATAAATGAAGTTGATGATTCATAGCTTACCTTCTCAACTCGATATTGGGCTCATACCTACACAATAGACGATCCTGGTAGGCACCTATGCCATTGCGGTGGTCATATCGCCAGTTTGGTATGTGACACTACCTGTCCCCCTCATGCAAGCTTAATAGCTTGTTTTCTTCTATCCGCCATCAAGGACTTGGCTCAACCTCACATTAACTACAAACCCTCATAATGCTCTACATGGAAAACTACGATGACTGGTGCACAAGAGAGATATTTCTTAGAGGAGGGAGAGAACTCCCTCTCACTGAAGTTTTTCAAGAGTCATCGCCACTAACATAAAACCATCCTTCAACACCCTTCTAACTCATTTTAAGCTACCAAAACATAGGATTTATGATGGGCCATATGACCCTTACAAATAAATCAACCACTACAAAATATTCATGAGCATTAAGCAAGCATAGATGTTCTTTCTTATTTAGTTCTTCCTACAACCCTCAGGGATAAGCTTGCACATAGTTATACTCTCTTCCAGGTGCATACTTACCCATGTTTTCTAAGCTCGTTAGACTCTTTAGTCAATGCAATTTATTAACTATATAAAATGTTTCATGACTTTACTACCTTCAAGAATTCATCAAAATGAAGGAGTGACTACTCAAGGAGGCTTCCAATGTTTCCTCTAAAGCGCCATCAAATCTTAAGGGTAGGTCCCAAACTACTAAGAGGAATTTACCTGATAATACTCTATCTTGGACCTTTTACTCATCACTATTACCGAAAATAAGTTACTTAATATACTACACTAATTCACCGTATGGAAGAGAAAATCTTGATATATTAGTGCCATATGTTGCTTATAAGTAATTTGAAATACCAACTAGAAAGCAAGAACACACCAAGGCTTGAATAACCATTCATCACAATGAAAAAGTGATACATAACGGAACCATGACCTCCTCCCTTAACAACACAATAACATGTGAGCTATAGTATGAGAGTATATACTTTCTCAACCACACATTATTTGAATATTCTGATGGCCATCTGTGATGAAGAATTTTCAAAAGTA
The DNA here is from genome assembly GCA_022539455.1 of Dendrobium nobile. Taxonomy (NCBI): domain Eukaryota; kingdom Viridiplantae; phylum Streptophyta; class Magnoliopsida; order Asparagales; family Orchidaceae; genus Dendrobium; species Dendrobium nobile. The sequence goes on along the minus strand of CM039725.1, from coordinate 20,976,983 downwards.
TAAATCTGTTGAAATCATAACTTGAGAAATTAGAGTAATACTATCTCTTTCATTGAAGTCATTGGCACACTCCTTAAGCATTGTAAACTCTAAATAAGAATTTAGCAAGTTGATTCTCGACAAAGCTATCTTGGTTGATATTAGATAAAACCAACTTCACATAGGATTTTTCTCACACTAAGGATAGTTAGCATAGAAACAATAATTAGGAACTCTCCAATATATTTGTGAAATGGGAAACCATCATTGGACAATCAATAGGACATTTTCAAGTTGTCTTATCCTAAAGGTAAGTCTACTTCCTAACTTTTTGAGTATTCTTAGACAAAAAATTAGATAGTTTCCAATTAATTTGAGCCTTTTTAAAAACTCATTTTTAGGCTTCACATACATGCTGAACGTGGAGTTAATAATTGGTTATCTTTTAGGGATTCAATAACCCTTTTTCATGCATTATGCACACCCTCGAGCAAAGAAACTAGTAATCTTTGGTCAACTTGAACTCCCTTACGAACTTGCTTTGTCTTATGTTTTATTATTGAATATGAGATTATGAATGCCACCTTTGTATTCAATCCTTTTATTGTGTGTAAACATGAGAGTGGGATGTAGTTGGCCTTTTATAATTATAACACTCTTATTCAAAGCGAAGATTTTAATCTTGATGACTCGTAAGTATAGAATACAAACTTATCTTTTATGTTTGAGGTTTGTTTTGTACTTAGAACATCAAACTTCTAATACAATTAAGTTGCCATCTAACTTGATCACTTTTGACTAATTGGAATCTTTTTTAATGGTCTTTTTATTAATTATTTTCCTCTAAGTATTAATCATCCCTTTGGGACTTACCTTTCTAGAAAGGTTGGCACATATTTGAATATAGTGATGTACTCTTATTTTTATTCTACTTGATCCAAAGTGATTGTTTGTCCTATTTAGGAATGACTGCAATTTTTGGGTATAAAATCTAGTATTGTGGTCCAATGAGGGAACAGAGCCATGAAGTTACTAAAAGCTCATCTTTAGCCTCATTATAGAGTATGGCTAAAGGAAATCTAACTTAAAAATCTTCTCTTCCTTCCTTAATATGAAGAAGTGGAATATGGGTTTACTAGTACCCTTCCAATTCAAGGGTTTTATCATTATTAGAAGGGAAACTTTTGATTTGATTGGACTCACGATAAAAAAAACCATTTGATATTTTTGTGAGTTTATTTAGCTCTTTCCTGAAGGTCTGAATGTCAAACTTATCATTTCAATTTCAAGTGAACACACTAAGAAAGAATAGTGGCAAAGCTACCTATCTATTTGTTGGAATGAGTTTATATAGTTTTGATGCACTCCCCACCCACAGGTATGCATACTAGAGAAAGTAATAATAGGTCTCTCCCATAAGCCTGTCCTAGTAAAAATCTTTCATGGCACATAAAAAATAAAGGGATTAACCAACAGAATGGGTTAACTTCAAGATTTCATTCAAAACCTTTTTGAGCTCCAATGAATAATATCAATTTTAGAAACCCTACTTAATCTCTAAAGGTAGGACTAAAGGGTTTATAAATAATTCATTTTCCTTCCCTTTGGTTAATTAGCTTATCCACTACTAAAAACTAATTATAAAAAATGGAATAATCATCTTTGATTAACACTTTAGTTGGAAAGGTTCTTTGGTCTAATATTCATTACAAAATTAATTAGGGGTTTTGGATGATCAAGACCATTATCTAAGTCATTCTACCCTTATGATGAACTGTTGATCCCTATAGTTGGAACTTTGAGCTTTATTCATAGAGCTAACTATAATAGAGAATATATTATTTGATTAATGTGTGTTTAAAAAACTAAGTGGTATATTAGTCAATTATGGTATCCCATGCATGAATCCTTTGGAGGAATTTAATTATTACATACACTTATATATTTCCATAACAAAAGATTCCCCTAATTATAAACAGTTGTTGGTTGAGTCAACCATCATATCTCACAACATCTCCTTTTCATTTAAGACTCTTTCATATTGTTTTCAATATATATAACATATGTTTATCAAAATATCATAAATTTTGGGGGTCATTAATCAGCTCTAAAATTGTCCAAACCCTTGATGCTATTCTAGTTCTTTTCAAGTTAAGATCTGGGATACCACTCTATCAATTCTCCATTTAAGAACTTAACATATGCTCGAACTTCTAGTCCCCCTAGAAGGTTCCCCCCCCCACCCCAGCCCAGCATCATCACTCATTATTATGAATTTTTATGCAATTTTATAGCAACATTATATATAGTTCTTTTTTATCTTAAACCTAGACAAAATCATACCTTAACATTCTTCAAATAATTTGAATTAGGGGGCCAATATCGGCATACCTCTTTCAAGACTTAGCCCTATTGTTCTTACGTGACACTCAATTGGTAATTTTAAATATTTTTAAAAACACTTTATTCTTGGTTTAACTCACTTTTTAGCTAAATACAATGACCCTGAGATTCTCTTGTGTTAACCTTAGGTGGCCTAGTTAGACTCTATGTTAATACCATAAGTATTCATTTACCCTAAGGAGAAAATGATGATATTTTTATAACCCTAGGGAGAAATAATGATTTTCAACTTAATGATTCAATCCATTTTGTGAAATGTCTTTAGTAATATATATTTAGACAATAAACCACAGATGACCGCCTAGTATTTTGGATTAATAGAGTAGGCACAGTCACCCTTTGAACTATGAATATATCATTTACCTAGGGTGAAAAACCATCATTTAAGATGCTTTATAAGGGTGATTAAGAGAAAACAACATACGTGAGCTTCTAATCTCTCCTAGACACCTTAAGCTTTTAATTTTTTTTTTTAATTTGGACTAGTGCAGTGGAGCCGATGTTTGGCCAGTGCCACACAGGCTTCGTTTTGGGACGGTTTTTTATTGCTTCTAAAAGGAGGTTTAGTACAATTTTTTTTTATATTTGTATTAAAACTCCGTTTTAGAAAAGCAGTAAAAAAGGCCGTCCAAACGAAACCTAAGTTAAATCTTATAAAAATATCAATTTTCCACTTTTTTTCTTTTATAAAAAAAATTTGCCTCACTTATAGTAGTTAGTTTGAGAGGGGGCGGGAGAAATCCCAAAGATATAAGTTTAATTTTGAGTGACTTGATTCATTTTCTATTATTCGTTCAATTCTAAAATTTATTATATCATATAATATTACTTCTGACTATCTCGTTTTTCAAAAATAAATAAATTTTTTAATTGTTCTGATTTAATTTATAAATATGTAAGCCTAAAAATGAGGAATATTTCACTACTCGGCAAAACTTTCACAGTGTAATGTTTTTGTATGATGTAGATATGATACGTTCTATATATTTAGATATTTTTCTAAGAAAAAATTATCGGAAAAAATGAAATTGTGTCTTTTTATCCAATTAAAAAAGTTGATCCCAAAAAAATATATTGCAGTTACAATTGGATCTTCAAAATAATGTACTAACAATTACTAATAATCAAGGTAAGACTTTTTTTTTGAAACTATAAAATTGTGCTCAAGTAGTTAAACATGTTGTCTACCAGTAAAAGTCATTAGTGATTTCTTGAAATGAATCAAATTATATTTTTATTTTACTAAACACAATGAATATATACTTATCTGTTTAAAAATATGTAATTAAGTGGAGCTCAGATGTGTAAGAAGTATTGTTGTGCAGGAAATACAATTGTCATATAGATCTTGAATATCGAATATTTGATATAGGCTAAGAATTAAGTCCTAAAGGGCCTATTTTCTAATATGTCAGCATAGTCAGTCATAAGGTCTGAATTTTGATATTGTTTCTAATGGGAGGTGTAAGAAGCTTTAGAAAAATCTATTATTTTATCCTTTAATTTAGAGTACTTGTTTATTTATTTTTTTGCATTATTATTGAAATTTTGATAACCAACAAGACATTATTCTATCAACACCATAAAGTGATATTAATTTTTTTAAATTTAGTTAACGTAATAATTAATTAAATTATTTAAAATTTAGATAGATGGGTGTGCATATTAAAACTGTCTTGGTTCACACATATCATGCATATTTGTATACAAGTCAGTGAAAGGAAAAAGACCCAATAAGTAGCTATAGGTCCCAGGTATTGATTTGTATAGTTTTTTCTAAATTTTGTACATTACATGCTATTTATTCATTCCTCTATATGGCCCTTTAGTCTGCACTATAGATGTGTATTTTTGTACATCATCTTGATGATGAATGAAAAGAAAAGAAATATTATGGATGAATTTGTTTATCTGTTCAGTTGGAAGTTTATTAGTAAAATATTGACATTTTTTTAATTATATCTACTAAATTTGATCTTGGGGATGACCTACCACTATAATCCACACAATATAACATGTCATATATGAGGGTTATATTGGAAGCTGGATTGTGATAGATCTGACTTTGCCACATTAAGTAACTCATTAAAGATGGGTATATATAATGTTTGCATTATAACATTTTGAAGTTAATGTCTACATACTAAAATAAGGATCAAGATACTTCACCTTTTGAATTCATCTTATTGTTTACTAATATCATTCACTAATATTTCCCCACCATTATTGATGGTGAGATTTCTTACACGAATGACTTTTTCAAATTTATACTTCCATATTGCACCATCAAACTTGATTACTTAACATCTCCATCAGCAAAAATCATATGTCTGTAGGAGTGTGATGAATTTACGAGTCATTAGTGAGATTCTCCTTAATTTAGATGACATAGGGCTTTCCCATTTACCTTCTGAAGTTTCTTTTAGTGCAAGATGGTTATCCCATATTTTAGAGCACTCTTTCTTACACATGTTGTAAGAGTTCTCTATGAGCTTTAATGCACAAATACCAAACGCATGTCCAAAAATAGCCACATCCAAGGGTCGCATAAATAAAAAATTGTGTCACTCTTTTTGAAGCAAGAACTTTAAGCAGTGTAATTTTTTGGTCAAATAAAAAACAAAATAGACAACTTATATAAGAGTAAGGACCTTCTTTTGAATTCATTTTCTTCTTGTTCTCTTACTTCATGATATCCTGAGGCACCTAAAATCTCATCATAGACTCACATGGTTTCTTGGCCCTTCATCATATTTCCCTTTAATAGGAAAGAAGGTTCAAAATAAGATATATTTAATGCTAATATGGCATATAATCTTATGTCCTACATTTATTATAAATTATTGCTTCAAAATTTAAAGTTATAGGTTTGGTGCTGCATATAATGTATAATTGTAACGGTGGTGATGATAGATTGTCCATTATATATAGTTCTGTTTTAAATGACTCTTATGATGTCCAATAGTTAATTCACTGCCAAGTATTTCTTGCTCGTTGCTTATTCTCAATGCTCAACATGTAGTTTTCCGAGAATTTCCAAGCCGTTTTTGCTCGTTGAAATAATTCTCAAATGATAATGCTTTGCTTTGAAACAACATAGATATCTCTCAAAGAGGGAACTCTTCTCGTATGCCCCTTAGTCAGCACACACATCGATCATCATTTCACTCGATATGTTTATCCGAGGTTATAATCTTTAAACTTAAAATCTACACCACAACTGACACCGCTTAGGGCAGACCTATGACCATCTTCATAATATAAACCTACACGGAATGTTTTCCCAATATATCTTTTCATCAATTAATCTTCCATATAACCTAATCCTAAACATTTTCCTTTAAGGCCTATGCATAAATATTCATTGAACTTCCAAGACTCTATATTGTAAACCTATCATTTTCATCACCATACCGTATTCAGTGTTGACATGTTTCAGTAGTAACCTTATGGTACGATCACTTCCAAGTCAAAACCTACACTTATAAGAAATCTAACATGGGGGATACTAGGGCACATGCTCTGCCAACCTGATTCGGCTAGATTAAGTAAGTTATCCCAATTGGAGATTCCACTAATCATTCGTCCTTTAATTTTATTATTTTGGATTAAATTTTGGCTAAAATTATGAGTTGTAAGAGTTATAGCATAATGATAGTGATCATTAATGAACACTTAATAAATTAAAAACTAACCATAAAATAAGGTATCAAAATTGAAGACTGTTGTTGTATAAACTATGCTTTTTAGTTCATTTATCTTGTCTTTTATTTTCTCGTACTTCACAATATATCCTTTTTTCACTATAAATCTTATCATTTAAGGCCCTCTAATAGTTAATTTATAGTATTTTTGTCACTTACCTCTCTTGCTTTCCCTCAAATATATGGACCCTAATTATAAAGAAAATTTTAAAATAATTATTTTTATCAAATTATATGTAACTTATATGTTAGGCGTTTATCTTATAATGATAAATAATAAATTTAAGTGTTTTTTGTTATTTTAAGTCTTAGTTTATGTGTTTGAGATAATTTAGTGAGCATTGGTGTGTAAGGATAATTATATTATTTTCCTTATAGTTCCCTTATACAAAAAAAAAAAAAAAATTGCCCATGCCAAATTACAAACTTTAATTTATGCCATAACCATTCATGACAATATCATAGTAAGACTAGTGTTGTACTTGTATGCCCTATTATTGCATCAAGATTGACATGACAATAAGATTTATTTCACCCAATATCCATATTGCAACATTTTCTTACACTATGCCATCACACATCAAGACTTGTGCATATGACACAGCTTCCTCACAGCTTGCGACGCAATTGGCTATCTTGACTGCTACGAACTAACCAAAAGTCCTTTATTGCAGTTATCAATCTCAAGAAGACCTATAAGAGCTGTCATTGATCGCAACGACCTTTCGCATAGTTCATCATCCTAAAAATTAATGCATTCATTATCTCCTATGAAACTAGCATGACCTGGTATGTTGGTTGAAGTTATCACTATCATCATAGAGGTCTTGAGTTTGAGTCTCACGTAAGTAATGTTGTTTGTGAATATCTTAATTGACACTAGATTTCGTTTGGGACAACTTTCTTATTGCTTCTTGAAGCAGCTTTTTAGTTCAAAATTTTTAATTTTTTAACTAAAAAAAATTGTTTAAGAAGCAACAAGAAAGCCGTCCCAAACGAAGCCTTAATGTCCAAAAAATATAAAATTTACTAAAGATGACCAAAATTTGTCATCTAATGCTCACTAAAGCCTTTAAAAAATAAAGATACTTTATCATTATTTTATGATATATTTTAATATATCATAAATATATGAGATAATAATCATTACGTTTTACTTGCTAGTACACAAAGAGTCCATCCAACCTCACATAAAATATATTGCCAAGTGACGCTGGTTCTACACATCATATGCACTCACATACAAATGAAATATCATAAATTACAACTGATGGTCCAACTTACTTTTTAATGATAACATACACATAAATATTACGATGGTAATGAAAGAAAATTGAATGCGATATTTTATTAAAATATTAAAAAAAGAAAAAAGAAAAAATGTAAAGCAAAGAAATTGAGCAAGCACAAGTCAATATCAGATTTCCTTACTTTTATCATACATTTTAGCAAATTCTCATTTAGAAATTTGGATTAAAGTAGACTTAAAATTTTTAAAATAGATAATTCAAATAGCAAAAAAAAAAAAGCTCATGTTAGTTTAAGGATAACAGACTAGAACTGATGACTTTCCATCACGTCAAGGTGACACTCTACACAGAATTATGATTCCCGTACTGATCTAATCGAGAAAGAAACTAATCATCATAAGGTAAAAGCGAGAAAATTAAACATATTATTCTTAATATGGGAATCGAGCCTTTTTTGCACTGTATATTATGGATAGTCAATAATGGAAAAATTTTGAATTCCATTTTTAATCTAATTCAAATAGTTACTTTAAATGAGATGAAATTGAAATTAATATTATTTTAATTTTAAATAAATTTAAAAAATAATAAAGATCTTTATATATATTAATAAAAATATTAGCATATATATATTTCAAATGTAGATTTTTTATATAATAAGCATGCAATTACATTTATGTAATTAGTAGATAATTTCAAATAAGGAAATATTTATTATAAAAATATAAGCATCTATAAAAAAATGATGCATTTTAATTTTTTATAATGAAAATTATATAAAAATACTATCTGCAAACTCAGATATTATAATAATTTATAACACTTCATTAGCTGCCCTTGAGCAGAAACGGGTCACAAGGCTCTGTATTTGCAGAATCTCCGCTTAATTACATTTTTTGCCCCCGGACTCCATTTCCCAAATCACAACTCCTGCAGGTTTGACAGCCGGAGATTCTAACGATACAGAGCCTTTTTTATTCAACACTTAATACATCATGAAGAAGGAACAAAACTATAAACACACCCTTCCTCGACTAGGACTATTCAGGAAACGGCAAGTTTACCGGTGATGAAGCGGGTCCGGGCAGCTAGGTACCGATCGCTTGCTATCGTTTTAACTGTGCAGCGGCAAAGTCGCCGAAGTTTGCTGATGAAGGTTTCAACCTTCGCCGGATATCTCGCATCGCTGCCGCGAAAGGGTGAAGGCCCAGATGCTTATGAGGAGGAACAGGAAAGAGGAAAAAACGCCTGTCGCGGCCTGTCTGCATCGCCGGAATTTCCGCCGCCATTGAAGTGGAGAGAGAAAGAGAGAGAGAGGAGTGAAGATAAGCAGAAAGTGTTTTGTTGGCTCGGCCACGTGAGAGGAAGCCGCCAGCGGCTTTGGGATACGGAGGACGTTTTAAAGAGCTGGAGAGAAGTCGAGATTCACCCCTGTTTATGAGGAAAAACTACGGATGGGCCACTGGTAGTTAACGGGATGGAAGCTGGGAGCTCCCGCCGTTCGATTATGCTCTCACTTTTTTGCATCATATCATTGTGATAAATGACAATCATTATCTTAGCTGTTATTTGGTCTTATGATAACTATTTAAAACTAAAAGGCTTCTTTGCGGTTTTTTTTTAAATGTTTTTTTAGTACAAAAGTTAATTATTTTTAGAAGCAACAAAAAAAATTATTTTTAGAAGTGCAAAAAAAAATGTCTCCAACGAAACCTAAAGGATAAGATTCTCTAACAATTTATTTGACATTAAAATTTAAAAACATTGATGATGGTTTAATTATTTTTACACATTAAAAAATTATATTTGAATATCTTAATTCAAATTATATAAAAGTGTATAAAAATCATTTTATTTACTTTATATTCATATTATATATAAAAAGAGGAAAAGAAAGAGACAATTAATGAAAGAAGCTCTTAAAAATTCTCTTGTTCTAGCCAATGTGAGCTTAAAATTAAATGCATTTGATTGTCCTAACTTCATCATTTGAAACTTGATATATTTACAAAAAAACTCGCATGATTGCATGAATCTCGAGAAATATTTGAATGAAAAAATTTCACAATTAAATTTAGGATTATTTGAATAACAATTATAAACAAACTTATAATCGAACTGAATGACTTAATGAAACGAAATCCATTGATACTAAAAATGGTCCAATCGTTCATAATGCCCAAATTTGTTTAACTTTAACTTTGCTTCAACTGATTTTTATATTCAGATTCAAATAATCATTTTATTGTTTGTATGTTATTATGAAAAAATCAATATATTCTATGAAATATCTATGCAAATTACATTCGAGTTTTTTTTTTAACAGCTTGCGAGAAGCGCCCGACACGATGTTCCCCCCTTGGCTGCTGAAGAACTCGATAGCTATTACCACAAAGACCACACATGATAATGCTGCCAACAATCGTACTAAATAAACACTGCGATCAGTTATAAACATATACAATATGTAATACTTTTTTGTTGGGCATTAGCTATTTTTCTATGGACATTATAATCTTTATAAGGAAATATTAAGCTATGTTATTGAGAATTAATTGTCCATCTGCATAGACTTGATTTATGTAATCCCTATTGGGAAACTTAAAAATACTTATTCAATGATAGGGAAAAAAAGATTCTTATATCACTAACTACATAGTAGATTTTTTAATTGGGCCAACCCGATAGTTTTTTGTCTTTTATGAATTTGTTCACATAATTTTTTTTGTCTTACAATTTTATTTGTGCGTATTTAATTTTTGTACAATGTTGAAACTTAAAACATACACAATCATCAAAATTTCTAACATGTAACAACCCTCTATTTATAAGTTCATATCAATATAAAATATTCAAATAAGCACTACAATTATATTTTTCATTGAAAGTCCAAGAATAACTTTGAATAGGATGACTCTAGCATAATTTTCAATAAAAAAATAAAATCTGGCTCAAGTTGACTCGAGCTTGGCTATGAGTCAAGTTTGAGCCATTTTAGATTTGACTTGTAGCTTGAAAATTAACTCATTTAAAATACTAATGTAAATATGCTTACAATATATTATATTCAGAAAATTGAGTATAAAATTATTAAAAAATATTAAAAAACTATATTTCAATTTTATATTAATTAAAATTTTATTATTTATCATTTAATTTTTTAATTTTTTTTTTTTTTATTTATCATTATTGATTCATTCTAATAATTATTTAAGGTATAATTAATTCTTATATTAATTGTGTCAGGAGTATTCGCGCGATAGAGAAATATTAAGTGTAAGTACTTTAGCATTGTCGAAGATCCACACACATCAGATAAGAGAAAGGGTGTACGTTACTAAGAGACACCAGAGTGTTTACATGAAAAACCCCTAAAAAAGGGGAAAAACTATGGGGTCTAGCCGAGTTTCAATGAATCCACTACTATTTGCAGTCGATTATAAATGAAGGCCCTTTCTTGGGAGAAGGCATTGGCTGAGGTACAACATTGTACATATAAGAGGGTATTAAATGGTGGGAGTTAAAATATAAACATGTTTGTATTGTTTGGCACGACTATAGTCGATATGATAAGGTCGAAAAGACTGTTACTCGGTGATGAGTCGAAAGGACCATAGTAGTTGGAGGTCGAAAGACCGTAATCGACAGGAGGACAGAGATCCGAAAGACAATAGTTGGTGAAGATCGGGGTGAGAAAGACCGTTGTATAGTGGATGGAGGTCGAGGACCACAATAGGCGAAGGAGGTCAGAAGGACCGTAGTCGGTGGGGACAGAGCTCCGAAAGTCTGTAGTTGGCATGGAGACTGGGTTATAAAGACCGTTGTCAAGTGATGGAGGTCGAAGGACCATAGTAGGCGACGGAGAGATGCAGTGACTGTAGTATGTGAGTAACATAAGTCAGAAGGACTGTAGTCGGCGGGCGACAGGATCATAAAGACCATTTGTGGTGATGGAGGTCTCGGAGGACTGTAGTCGGTGGCGATGTAAGTTGAAAAGAATCATAGTCGGCGGTGATGGGGTCATAAATGATGTTGTCTGCGACGGAGGTTGGAAGGACTGTTGTTCGGTGGGCGCAACAAGTTGAAAGAACCGTAGTCGCGGCAATGAAGTCGGAATGATCGTTTCTGATGACGGAGGTCAGAATGATGTTTTAGGTAGAAAGTCCTAGCAATGGGACAAAAATTCCATCATCAGATAGATGTCCGGCGAAAGTCTAACAACAAGTAGTAGTCTGCGCATGTAGAAATCTGGCGACGAGCGTCGCTACTGAAGGTGTGTCCGGTCGGGTAGAACTCTACGTAGTTCGGCGGCCGAGGAGAACTCCGTCATAAGGTATTCGGCAAAACTCCAGAGTCACTTGGAAAATCGGACAGAATCCATAGTCACTTGGAGATCGGGTGGAGTTTTGGCATCAATTGGAAGCGGCGAAACTCCCGCGTCCCGAAAGGTGGGTGAACTCCGGCGTCATTGAAAGTCGGGCAAACCTCTGGCAGGTTGTCGACGAGAGAAGTTTCTTCCCTCCTTCTTTCACCTCTTCTTTCCTTCTTGCTTGGGTCCTCCCCATTTCAAGAGAAAGGAGGGGTCTGTTATAAATTGTATGGAGTGACATGGCCGTAAATAGTGAGAGATCAAGGGTAAATGGGGAGTGGTTGGATGGACGACCGTTTAAATCCTTGATCGTGGATCGTTTGTTGGAAATTTGAAGGTCTTAAATAAGTCGGAATTCTGCGATCTTGGGCTGTTGGATTTCATCTCGTTGAGACCGCTCAATTTGACTATAAGCAACATAATGTTTGGAAACGGTTTTGGTAATCCAAATTGTGGTTCGAACCTTCCAACAACATTTCAGGTCATTGATTTGGACTCATTTGGGCTCAGATTGAGTTCGAATTTGGTGTCGTTGGGTTTGTATTTCCAGGACGCTCAATTCGACTAAAGTTTGTTGAAATCAAGGGTTCGAATGGTTCCAATTTTAAGTTTGGAAGTTTCCATCTTGAGGATGTATCAATAATAAATAAGCCAACTCATAAATAAAATTCAATTAACAATTTAAATTAATTAATTAATTTAATTTAAGCCAAATTGGAAGTGGTTCGAGCTGGGGCTGGGCTCCAATGCCCTATACAAATCTTTTCCTTTGCACGACTGGTTCACAACTTGGGTTAATAAAATCGATTCTTCTGATTCACCGAACCAAGCCAAGTAGGCCAGCTTTCTTCCGTTCTCTCCATTTCTCGTCGCCCCTACTCACTTTCTTCCCAGTGCGAGCTTACTCTCTTACCTCGTCCCTCTCTCTTTCAATTCCTGCTGCTGTCGCAAACTGAGGGGAAAACGCCTACGCTTCCCGTTCCGAGGTGTGTTTTGTTGTCTGGCTTTTAATTCGCCTCTTTTCTTCATCAATGAAAATTTTCTGCTTAGGGTTTTGAAAGATAGGTGACTCGAGCTTTTATCCCTAAAGTAAGATTATTTCTTATTTGCTCCCTTTTAGGCGATTCGTTTGACACACAGCGCGAGCATCGCTATTAATTCTACTAGCAAGTGGAGCATTGGGCTGCTAAAAACCCCAAACCCTAGGTTCTCCAGCTCAAGTTTCTTTTTGAAGCTTCTTGCTTAATTGATGTGTTTTCTGCGACATTGCATACGATAGGAAACAATTAGACTGCCGTGAGTAGTTATGAAGATGAGGGCATTGAAGTTTAGAAGTTGGGATATTGAATGCGTTTCTATGATTGTGAGTATTTCGATGCATTGCTTAGAAAAAAAAAATTGTTACAGGATAGTGATCTGTCTAGATATGGAGTGCTGAAGACTTGTAACTTTTAAATATATTATCAATGATAGATTTATTCTGTGTTGGCACTTATAGATTGTGTATTGCATGTCCTTTTTGTGATATGTGTGTGTTGTATTTACCTGGCTGCTTTCTAGAGTTGCTTTTCCTGCTTGTTTGAGGGTATTGATACCTTAATTTTAGGAAGTAAGCTTACTGTGGTTTGCTTTCGTACATAACGTTCTAACATAATTCTTAAACATGATTGGCGTTGTTATTTTTCTTGTTATGACTAGTTAGTTTTTTATTATATTTTTCCATGTTATTAACTAAGGTAGTGCATTTAAGGGCTGTTTGGCAACACAAGCACGATTTAACTTGAATAGATTTACTTAAATCCTGTAAATCCATATTTAGTAAATCTTGCTAAAGTTTAAATCCTGAAAACTGTTTGGCAACATGAGTGTAAATCCCGTTTAAATCAAGTGGAGCTGTTTGATAATGTAATTAGGATTTGAAAATTATTTGTTATATGGAATTATATTTAAATCATCTATTCTCACATGCTAAGTATTAATATTAAAAATTGCATGCTGCAATGTACACAAGATCATACATAATTGACATTATGAAGAAAACCTTCGATGGAGATGTGGCATACAGTAGAACACAAATAAAAGACTAAAGCAACATCCACTATATATATAATAATAAGACATAAAGTGTCCGTCTTTGAAAGTAGGATTGCATCACGATGATCGACGTCCGTTGATTGAGTGCTTGTAAATATATTATTCTCATTAGTAAATAGCCATATGAAATATACACTTAAATTTTAGCAAGGTAAAACTGTAGTAAATCCCGTGCTTCCATCAAGCCGATGGCAATTGAATGCCTAACTATTCACCCTGAATTTCTCCCCATTTGTTGTGTGCATGTTAGGGTGCTCATCATTTTTTTGCTACTTCACCCAATTCGCTATCACATTGGATCTCATTTGGGACATGTTGAAGTACTGTGTGTCTAGATAACGCCCCATGAAATTATGCAGCATAATACAAGAAAGTACATTCAGCACTCACTTTTAAAGGACATGTCTCATTTTTAGTTAGCTCTTGAACCTCTCTTTACAAATATCAAATGTTCGCTTGCTGGTTGTGTAATTGGGCATGCCGATGATTGTAAAGCTTTTTTTTCCGCTGAGTATCTAGAGATCTTTGCCATGGGTACTTACTTGGATGGCATCGAAATCCCCTAAATGTTGCCATAAGCTTTTCTGTGTTTGCATATCCAACAGTTCTACTAAATAATATTTACCTTGGGAAACTGTGTAAGTCTCTTTCTTCTACCGCCCATCATAGTACCCGCATATCAGCTACTGGCCCCTCCCAACCAGAGGTAATAGCACAAATTGATGTCAAATGACACAACCCGCCATTACATTATGTGAAGTAAAACCTTTTTATATTTTGCTTCTATTTTGTAACTCCTTACTACAATATCTGAATGTGTGTATACTTTCAATTGCACGAGAGCATTTTGAGAAAAAGGGTAGAACTGTGCGTTGAACGACGAATGCATGACAGTCAAAATCTGCACGAGGTACATTTAATAAACTCTTTGACAATGATAACATGACTCTAAGCACCAAATTAAAATAAGACTCACTGTACTCAAGTGAGTGTTGATTTAATTCACAAAAGTAATATGTACGAATGTGTTGTGCAACCCCCATAGAAACTAGCCAATTGTTTATCTACCCATATGCATGAAGTATACCTTCGGAGTCCATGAGAAACCAAAAACCTTCAACTTCTCTAAATGCCTTTGCTGGGAATTTCTAAAACAATTGTTGTTGTTAGCAAACTGCGAGGGAAAATGCCTACGCTTTCGTTTTAGGTTGTTTTGTTTTCTCGCTTTTATTCGCCTCTTTTCTTCCATCAATGAAAAATTTCTGCTTAGGGTTTTCAAAGATGGGTGGACTCGCAGCTTTGTTGCCTCCCAACAAGTAGGTTATGTTCTTATTCGCTCCCATTTATGCGATTCGTTTGGTTGACAAACAGTGCGAGCATACCTCTATTTGTTCTATTAGAAGTGGAGCATTGGCTGGCTAAAACCCCAAACCCCTAGCCCCATCTTCAAGTTTTGTTTGTGAAGTGCTTCTTTCTTGGATTAATTGATGTTTGTTTCTGCATGACAATGTATACGATAGGAAACAATTAGGACTCCGTATGAGTAGTTATGAAGTGTGCCTTTGAAGTTTAGAAGTTGGGCTATTGAATGCAGCCTCTATGAGTGATGTTTTCGGATACATTGCTTAGAAAAAATTGTTTACAGGTAGTGGATCTATCTAGATATGTGAGTGTTGAAAGCTGTAACTTTTTAAATATTTATTAATGATTAATTTATTCTGTTGTTGGCATATATTGGTGCATGTGCTTGTTTTTTTTTTATTTTTATTTTGAGTATTTTACCTGGTTTTTTTCAGTAGCTTCTTGCTTTTCCTGCTTGTTTTGGGGTATTGATACATAACTTTTAGGAAGTACAGCTTATTGTGGTTTGCTTTTCATACATACTTTCTAACATAAATTCGTAACCATGATTGGCGTTGTTATTTTTCTCGTGTTAATGACAAGCTAGTTTTTATATTTTTTATTTTTCCATGTTCTTACTGGGTAGTGCCTATAGGGGCTGTTTTGGCAACAAGCATGATTAACTTGAATGGTTTACTAAATTAGTCTAAATCCTATAAATCGGAATTTAGTAAACTTGATAAAGTTATAAATCTATAAAAACTTTTGGCAACATGAGTGTTCAATCCTGTTTAAATCTAGTGGAAGCTATCCGTTTGGCCAATTTAATCCAAGATTTATGCGGTTATTTGCTAATATGAAATATATATACAAATTCATCATTCTCATTTGACTAAAATTTTTAATATTAAAAATTTTGAATGCTGCAAAGTAACAAAATTACTTGAAAATGGACATTACAAAGAAAAACTTGATGGAGATGATGGCCTACATTTAAAACACAATAAAAATCTAAAAGCACATTACTATAGCATATAATAATAAGACAATGAAGGTGTCCATGCTTGACAAGTACGATTGCAAGTCACGATGATTGAGTCGTTGATTAGAATGCTTGTAAACTTTTTATGTATTAGTAAATAGCATATGAAAAAAATTAAATTTTTAGCAAATGAACTACAATAATAGTCGTGGCTTCCCATGTAGCCGATAGCAATTGAATGCCTAACTGATCACCATGTATTCTCTCTCATAGTGTCGTTGCTCTGTGGTAGGGTGCTCTCAATTGTTTGTATCTCACCCAATCACTATCATGTGCAATCTCAGTTTGGGACATGTTAAGTACGTTTCGTGTTCTATGATACGTCCTATAAAATATGCAGCACAACATAAGCAGTACAATAACAACATTCATTCCAAAGGAAATTGCCTCATTTTAGTTAGCAACTTGAAACTATCTCTTACAAAACCAATGTTCACTCTAATATGTTATAATTGCATTGTCGATGAATTGTGAAAGTTCTTGTTTTTGCTGAGATCATCTACAGATTCTTTGCCCACGAGTACTCATATAGATAGCACCAAAATCCTCTGAACGGTTATCGAATACGCGTTTTTTGTTATGCATATCCAAGTCTAACAAGATAATAATTACTTAGGGTAACTGTGAAGTCTCCTTTCTCTAACCGCCCATTGTATACCACCGCAGATCAGTTACAGGCCCCTCCCAACCAGAGTGCAAGGCATACAAACGACAATCACATGAACACCGCCATTACCATTATGTAGTAAAAAACTTTTCTCATTTTGATATATGTTTTGTAACTCTTTATCCCATAATAAGCTGGAATGTGTGTACCATCAATTGCACCGAGACATTTTGGAAAAAGGGTAGAACTGTGGCGTTGAACGTATAATGAATGAAGTCAAAATCTGCACTAGGTAATTTAATAAATCTTAATGCCAATGATACAATGGCACATGCACCAAATTAACAGAACAACCCAATGTCTCAAGTGAGTTCTTGTTAGAATTCACAACAGTGTCTGTCGAAATGTGCTTGTGCAATCCCCCCTAGGAAAAATAACCAATTGACTACCCCTTGCACGAGTCTCCCTAAATTGTCCCAAGAACCACAAGTAAATCCATTCAACCTGCTAAATGACTCTTGCTGGAAGTCAAAAACAATTGTATGCTCATAGGGATGCCCGTACAGAATTCACTATCGTATTGTGTACCATGTATAGCCCTATTGTAAATCGGCTCTTTTCATTCTGGGCGGGGCCCATCCTCGTCGTGAACTATCTTCAGTCAGTGATGGACATTAGCTACTCACATAATGTTCATTAGCCTAACCAAAGTTCTCCCTAGCATGAAATTAATTAATTAATTAGTTATCACATTGCGTCATAGTTCGAACATCGTACCTTCTTGTTGCACATTTTTAAGAGATGATACAAAAAACTATGAAAATATAATTAAAGGAATTTTTAGAAGTAAGAATAAATCAACTATTGAAAAACAATTCTTTTCCAGGTGAAGGTGCACTCTAGAAAATGAAATTCGGGCACTCAACATAACAAATTTGAATCTACAAAGCTAGCATACATACACGATGACAAAGATGTAAAGAAAGTAATATGGTGTAAGTAAAACACATACTTCAAACTTAGGGAGCCTAGCCGTGCACGTAGTAACGTGGGTGCGACAAGCACACCCTCAATTCATCCCTCATAGTAAATCAACCTTCCATCTCAAAAAGTACTTTATTCTCCTGGTTTTCCATCGAAGTGTTGAAAACAAAGAATAGCCTTTGGATATTTTCTCAATGCTACCCAACCTTATCTAAACATCATCGATATCACTGGACACATTTTACCCATTTTGGGAAAGGTATTGATCAGTGTTCTTGTTATGTTGAGCTACAACTCTCATTCTTTTTTTTGTACCTGCCCTTTTTTTGGACGTTGGGGTTTGATCTACGTACCTCGATCTGAAGAAACGTTTACTATCTATCCATTGGGCGCTCACGTGCTGATCATTTGGCATAGTCGTTGGTGTCAAGGTATCCTTGCTGATCGTTTGTGTACACATTATCATGCAAAACTTATTTCTTAGCTCGCAGAAGTCATCACTAACTTGATTGAGTTTATCCTGTCTCTTCAATGAGTGAGGCCGTTCACATTCTAACTGGCAACGTGCAGTATTGTGCCTAATCGCAATGTATCCCACAAACTTTTTCAATGGGGGGGGGGGTATACTGGTATTGATGAAAGGGATTCCTATGAAACCTTGCGAGCGATCTCGACTGTACAAAAGATGTTTACAAATTAAAAGAATTTCAACATGTTATTTAAACCTAATGTACTTTTATCCAGTGATAAATCATATGTTATAGAATTACTTGTAGAATTCGTCCACTATTGTCTGATCACAATATGCAAATGGAGATTTCTCATCCCATCACCACAGCGCGCGCGTATGAGGTTGATAGTTGGTATATAGCAGGGGCAAAAATTGAGATTCATATTCTTAAAACATATCATAACAACAGATTTTCATGTGGTTTTGTGCCTAGTCGATGATTCAAGCACTGATCTATCTTCATACCACCTTCCTTCTTCAAATCTACTTGGTGATGTTTCCCACACAAAAATTGTTCCATTAGTAGACTCTCTATGGTAACGTTTATGTGTTTTGGCCACTATGGTGATTTGTTACTAGACTTTGGTGCCCTCATGATGAATTGATATATTTCCTCTCTGTCACCTATGTCTCAGAAGACTTCCCCTTCAAAAATTGACTATTCATACGCAGCACAACTAATCAACTTGTTGTTTTTATGTAAGTAGTGCTTTGATTATGGAAAATAAATGTTTTTAAAATACATGATGTCATGGAAATAAAATATACCACCATTATCAGCATTTGTTTTTGGTTGAATTGCGGAGTGCCTCAGATGGTTAGAAGATGACCATTTGAAGATGCTCTATCACTCAAATACATATTAAACTTTCAAATAGGATTAGGTTGTAAGTTTTTTTTCGGGCTTCTAGGAAGAGAACCTGGACACTGGATTTTTGTAATTGTTTTTGCTCGCTTCTTTCTTCTTTTGGTCGTGTTGATCAAGTCTATATCTACACTGCCATGTTGCAGACTTCTACAGCCGGGGATTCCCTCCATTGTACATCATAATGAAATCCCGCTAATATTCAACTATGTATGATCATGATGTGTAAAGCAAAAAATCTTAGTACATACTATGAGCATTTTCGTAAAAAATTAATTTTAAATTAGTTCGAACTTCTATAAGAAAGAAAAGTACAACAGTGTTCAATAAGAGAAAAACCATCTAAGAGAATCTAAGAATCCCCATGCCACTTCTGAAATAATGGACATACATTTGCCTCGAAACCCACGATCAATATAATAATTGATATTTAATAATACTTGCAAAGGATAATTACAACTCTAGAACAATTTCATTCATTGTTACTCAATTCCCTTTCAAAATCAATCTAGTGCGTTCATAGAAATCGAATAACCTAGCAAAAATCTTGAAACAAATTGCATGGACAAATTAAAACCTACGAAACCGAAATAAGAACCCCTAACCCAGCGTTATGTTTACATTGGAAAAGTCATAGCAAGAAATATTTAAAAACTGATGCAACAAAACCAAAATTGAGTGTCGGATGCAGTCATTTTGAGAAAACAGAAGGAAACTTATTAATGGCGGGAGTTCCTCGGACATCTTCCGGGAGTCCATACTGCGAAGGTGAACAAGTCGAGACCGGTCGTGAAGTGCATAGATCTATGGCAGATGTGGTTAACTGACGAACTATGGTCCCAAAATACGATGAGGGAGGATGAAGAAAGTGTAGTGTGCTGTCGACAGAGGGATTGGAGAATTGAATCATTGTAGAGGAATGGCGCGGACAACAACTTACGTTCGGGAGCCGAGCAGGTATGTCATCCACTACGCTGTCTACTCTCATCATTCCCACTCCCTTCAACGTCGTGGTGAAATGTTAATCCACCGAACTGTAGGATTTAGAAATCCGGGATTTACGTAAAACAACGAGATGTGGTTTATTTGGCTGTAACTTCAAAACGGCGCCGTAACTTGACGTCTCAAATTGGGCAAAATCCCATTGTCCAAACAACCCCTTGCTCCTTGCTAACAAGTAATGTTTTTGTGGATCATATTTATTTTAAAAAAATTTGGAGAATCATAATTTAACATGATTTCTTGTTTTGAATCTTTGACATTTTCTATGCTTTGGTTCCTTGGGCAGTCCTTGCGCTCAGTTGGCTTCCTTGTGTTAGAAAGCACGCTGTTAGTGCTATTTTTTTTTAAATTTTCGGTAAACCAAACTAGTTTGAACTATTATTTCTTTGCCTCGATTCATTATTTTAAAATTTGTTTTTCATGTTATTCTTGAACGTTAAATTATTTTATTAATTTCTAGTTTATCTTCGAACGCTTTTATTGATGTGATGATATTTACATCTAGAATTTTTGGCCTGCTATTTTAAAGATTTCAAAACTCCTATGTAGTATGGATGATAAAGGCCATAGCTTATGGAATATACAAGCCAGGTGGTTCCAAAAAACGATCCAACTCGGCATTTGGAATAAACGGGAGGCACAAGAGGCAGCAACATCTAACGATGGCCATAATGGCTAAGACATTGATACTTATATCAGCATACCTGCCCTGTCAAGAAAATGGTAGCGTCTCTTGGGGAAAGGGTGTGATATAAGTTAATGCTTTGAGGAAAACGAGACCCATGCAAAGATAAGAGTTGTTGATGCCATTCCTGCGCTTAATGAAGAGCTATTATTATATTCAGTTATGTTCAAACAAGAAGTAGACAAAAATAATAACAGCGAAAATACTTCAGTGATGATCCTTTTGGAGGTGGTAATCTATATGAAGCCACGATTGTTCCCAGCCAGGATCGCTTCCACCAAAAAATTCATTGATAGGATTGGCTGTTGGCAGATGAGTATATGCGCGGACGGAATTGGTGCATAGAGAAACACCGAGCCCAATGATGGAAGTGAGTGCATGTTATCTTGTCCTCAAATTCAAATCTGTTCCATTCTTGGAAAGGTGGAATTTATAAAAAATTTACAGCTGGATACTAAGCTGCGCACATGACGCATTTCTTACCTTCAAAGGACTTCCACCTTAGGTGCTTTGAGATCCGATGAACTGTTACGGTAAATTCCATTTTTGGATCCACTTTTGAGTATATGTACCGTCTATCATTCAATGTATTGTGATAAGATATTTATGAATTTCTCTATGATTGGTGCGCTATTTCTATGAGGAATGTAACTTGTAGTAAGCTTTTTGAAAGTAGGCACCACATGACCAGTCAGTATAATGTTTAAGAAGAAGTAGGATTTATTTACAAACCCAACATAAATAGTTAAGCAGACCTAAGGACTATGATGATGATATAAAATTAAGAAATGTACAGCTATTTGGTATCCTCAAGGCTTTTGCTACTTTTTGCAAGCATCTCACACTATTGATGATTTCAGTTTTTAAGTTCACTATTTTGATTTGTTTGTGACAATGCTAGGAGACATAGTATGACAACTGCTGCAACCCCTTATTTATTGCCATCGTATATCTCCATACTATCCTCCAATCGTGTCCTATCCTTTTTTGTTTTACCTAATAGCTCAAAATGTTAGAGCAACCAATAGTAGTCTTTTACCTCTCTTACATTCTCTTTCACCATCCCTCTGCTCCTACTTCGTTCCCTTTTGTTCTTTCCCTCCCTTTTCACCTCGCTCATTGAAAAGTCTCGATGGCCCTATTCCTTCCTACTTAACAAGTTGGATTTGTGGGTTTGGTTCATTACAGCATCTATATAAGTTGACAAGTAGTTACGTTGGCAATACATAATAAATTAAAGCATCTCACTCTGCACTTCTACTGTTGTATTGATTATTGACAGGGTATCACACATAGTCACTCATGTGTTTTTTTAATAGAGTCATTATATTTGTTCGATCATTTGTTCTACACTAAAATATAAGTAAGAAGGAAAGGGTGAGAGTTGAGATTTTTAAGTTTCTTTTAATTTTACATATGTGCATTAGAAGTAGTATGACCTGAAAAGTTTCAATTGATGGCACACTTATTGTAATTAAACTGATACTAATTAAGTTACTATTGTTGAAAATGGTTATAATAGAGGTTAATGAAGCTAAAAGGTGTCCTACGCAATTATTAAGACGATGGATTGTATGATGAAAACATATCTGAATTTATGATACTTGTGGCTGTTTAGAAAATGCCTTGTAGCCTTGAAAGAAGACGAAAATGACAATTTTAGATGTTTTGGCCTCCTTGGTATATCATTCTAATATTTCGGATATGATTCACATGTTCTCATAAGCACTTATTGACTGTGGAACTCTGAAATGTTGAAACTATTGTTGGCACTTGTTTTCTGTAGTTCCATGGCGCCCTCTTTACAAGCTTTTTATGTCAACAAGGTTACAAATACCTTTTTGTTTTTTTACTAGTGTAAGTCTGATAAAAAATTGATTCCAGTTTCACACTAACAATATTTTATATTTAATTGCAGTTTATTTCATTATGTCCCGTTTCATGATTATCATTGTTTTTTAATAAAATGGATAATCATGATTATAATCGATGACAAGCATAGATATAGCCAGTTTTATAGAGAGTTTTGTTTTTTCATGCATTCCACTCTGTGGAGGTTCCTTACTTTGGGGAACCTTGTTCTTACCAGCTAGTTTTAACATAACTATCAGATTATCTGCCAGCTTCTTATGTGTGATTGGCCCTGTCATGCATTTGAAAATGCATTGATAACTCTTTAATAATCTGGTAAGACAATCAATGTTAGAAGGGCGCTTTTGAGATTCCACTTTATTGTCATCAATCCACGAAAGGAAAACCTCTTTAAGATATCATGATCTGCAAGTACACCAACACCTCCTACCATCCAGGTCCTGAAATACCCTCCTCCTTTGCCGCATGGAAAGTCAATGTTGGTCACCGCCATAACGCACCAACATCATGGTTGGATGGGTATAGAAATGAATCATCTAGTCACGGCCCCAAGTCAGTATTAAACCATGGTGCTGTCAGAAATGGAGTTCTGGAAGATTTTTCATAAAAATTTTTGTGTGATGTACAGAGAAGATTGGCATCGTAATTGTCAAAAGTGTTCAAATGTTAAACAATTAGAGAAAGCAAACTGGTGCTAGGATACATGTCGAGGACATGAATCAGATGCTAAGGAACGAGTGATTATTGTATCCCTAAGGAGGTAAATCTTCTTATTCCTGTCATCCCGTTGCCATATGTGTCTATTCTAGTACCTCACTACTAGTACTTGTCATTCTGTTCACGTTGTGATGTCAACTATAGCGACATTTTATTTTCTGTTGAGGCATTTAGGGTCCTGCAAATCCAATTTCTCCAACCATTGAGGCTGTTCTTCAACTCCAAAGAAAAACTAGCGAAGTAGCTGAAAAAGGGCACAATCACAACAAGGCTTCTTGTCCGCAGCGTAAAATTGGTTGCATTCTGGAAAAGGTGGAGATGTAATTACAGAAATGAGGCGTCGTCCCATGGGAATATTCATGTTTTCCTCAAAATTCGAAAACCAAAATATGCAGCTAATGATGAAGAGCTTGTTCAGGTATTCATGGTTACGTCCATTTTGGCATGTTCTACTGCTTTATTTATTTAATTATCTCCAACTGAAGAATTATGCTGATTCGTATGTAAGAACTGAGAAGATACTATAGTTATTAGTGTGTTTTAATTCAAAATAATCAACTTAGGAAAAAGAATTTTATTCAGGGTAACTTAGAAATTGATCATGCGTGTATTCGAGTGAATATTATTATGTTTTTTTTTTTGAGTGAATATATTGTGTAAAGAATATTGGAAAAGTAAATAGGGTAAGGCTGGAGATTTTATTAGAGTAAAGTAAAATCAGATTATATTGATTAGAAAAAAAATGTAAAGAATCTTGGATTTTATTTATGATTAGACAAGAAAGAAGCCTAGATGAAGTAAACAAGTTGTGCCAACCCTGGTGAATGGTCTAAGATAGGTACCTTGGTGAGGCCTCCTTTCCTAAATTTCATTATATTTGGAAAATCATATGATTGCTCAATTGTAAAGAAAGAACACACTTGAGCAGTGAAGCATATGCTTCAGTTGTGAAGTGCAAAGAGAGTTGATCCTTTTTTTTCACATATATCATTGTTTTTGACTACGGTTGTTTTTTTTTTTCTTGTCGTTGAGCCCATTTTTTTCTTCTTTTGGGTGAGGCACGTTTAAATCTTGTTATTGCTTGACAATTGTGTTGCTTGCTGTGTTCTTTTAGTTTCCTCATCTTATCCATTAAATTCTTTGCTAGACATCACTATCATTTTTTTCTATTTATGTTACATCTATGATTTTTTCCTTGAATTATTCTTCATGCTAGTATCTGATCTTTCTTTTTTTTCTGTTGGGGGCATTGTTGCATTCTTAAATTAATAATTTTTATTTTTATTGTTATAGACTGGTTCTTCTGTACTTTTGTTAAATAATGATTTGTTTGTCATTATTTTCTTGGTTTTGTTTTGTATGTAGCTTGATGCTCATATATAGTTTACTTTTGGTCAAATAGATTGGAAACTTCTACACTATTTTACATTGTATGTAATAACCATAAATTATATATTGGATTTGCTTAAGGGAATGAAATTGTATGATGCAATCTTTCGCATTGGAAAATGAAATAAAAAATAGTTCCATGAAGAGGGAGGGGAAAAGGATTTTATTATTATTATATTAGACAACAACATCAACCTTTTATCCCACTCATAGGGTTGGCTACATGAATCTTTTTTTCCTTTATTGTCCTGTTAAGATTATAAATTCTCATTGAAAATCTAATAGTAAAAAAAGTAATTTCTAATACTTTTAACCAAGTCTTTTTAGGCCTATCTCTACCTTTCTTAATATATTTGGCCAAATCTAATACATCTACTATGTTAATCGAGTTATTAGAAGGCCGATATTTTATGTAACCAAACCATCTAAGGCTACTCTCTCTAATCTTATTTCCCACTCGAGCTACTCCAACCTTATCACATGTATACTCGTTTCGCATTGTCTCTAAGAGTGAAGCCACTCATCCACCTGAGCATCCTTATCTCTTACACACTTAACTAAATTTATGCTTTTTTTTTAATAATGTACTTTTGTTTGCGTCTCATAAAGCATTGCAGGTCTCACTATCATCTTATAGAATTTTCCCTTAAGTTTGAGGGATACTTTTCTATCATTGAACAGACCTGATGCATTCCTCCACTTCAACCATAAACTAACTTGATTCTACTAAGAATATCCTATATATTTCACATCACTTTAAAACAAATAGCCCTAGATAATATAAAACATGTACTCTTTTTAATACTTTATTCCCCCAAAGTTCAATTCCCTATTAGATCTATCACTACGAAAATACAGTTCCATTTATTCGGTTTTAGATCTACTCAAACGAAAACTTTTGAACTCTAAGGTTGACCTCCATAATTAAAGTTTTCTTTCAACTTTCAAGTTTTCCTTCAACTTTCTCTCTAGTATTGTCAACAAGAAGAATATCATCAGAAAAAAGCATATACTAGGATACATCCTCTTGCAAATATCTAATAAGAACATCCATGATTAAGCAAAAGATATGGGCTTAAAGCTGATCGTTGATGTAATACAACTAAAATAGGAAAATACTTGGTCAAACTGCCTTGTGTTTGAACTCAAGTAACAACTCCTACATGCATATCCTTAATTACTTGAATATAAACATTATTAACCCTTTCTTTTTGTTGACCTCGATATCATATTGGTTGAATTGCACTAAAATGGTGAGCGAATGGCTTGACGTTGCACGATAATGTTCAAAATGTGTTGACAAATGTCAGATTGATGAAATCATGTTTTTCACCAAATGAACAACACCGACATCTTCGGGACAACTAAAACAACAAAATCTACACCCATGTTAGTTGGGTTTTCGATTGACAAGAATTGAAAATTTATGTGCACGAGATAAGATCGAATCTATACACATTATATATATATATAAATATATATGATAGTAATATTAATAATAATAATGATAATGATAAATAAATAAACAAAGCCTAAACCTCAAATAAACCCAACCTTATCCACTATCCCACAACTCCCCACTAACCACTATCCCTCCCCCACTCATGGCACTCACATGCTAAAACCCTTAGCAAAATCATATTCCGTCGCATCCAATACGCACGAAGCCCACTCATGCAACCCATCTACCTTTCTCAATCTTCTCTCCTCATTCTTGCGTGCACGATCCTAATTCGAACCCCCTTCTTCCCTTCAGCCACACACAACCCGACCTAGCCTCCTGCTCACCTTCGACACTAGCTCCCCGTGCACGGCTTGCAGCCCAGGCGCCGGCCACCACCTCATTTCCCTATCATCTCATTTTTTTTTCTTCTTCCTTTCTCTCCACTTTCTTCTTCTTCTTCTTTTACCTCTCTTATTTTCCTTCTTCTTCTTCTAATTCTTTACATTCTTCTTCTTCATTTCTTTCACCCACCTCCATCAACTCCTACCGTCAACAATCCTATTGCTGCTAGCCACCTATAGCTGACAACCCTTCTCACTAGTCCAACTCCCCTCTCTTTCCTTTTTCTGTAAAAAAAAAGCCACACACACACATATATGTATATATATATATATATATATAAAGAGGAGCCTTTGTCCGAATTCATAGTTGCAGAGAGGTAACCACAAAACTGCACAAAGGTATACCTTATATTATCTTTCTTGCTCACATTCCATTGATCTTAGATTTGGCTGGGAAGAACAAAGTATATGAAGACCCTCGTTTCCGTTTATCTTTGATTCGATCGGGAAGAGAAAGAAACTATATGAAGACCCGTGTTCCCTTGATCTGTGATTGGTCCTTGAAAGACAAAAAGGCTTTAGCCACCCTGACAACGAACTTATGCGGGGGAGATGCTGGGAGGTTGCCAAAGTTTTAATTGACAAAGGACCATTAAATAACTAACAACGAGTCTAAACAAATGAAGATAGATCATATATAATTAATTAAATATATAAAAAAAGAAATGAAGATGTTTGCTTTTGAACTTGCTCGCTGTATATAATGTTAGAAGATGATCATGATATTTCGCTTATTTAACTTGTACCATGAGGGCAAGTTGTTATTAGCTAGAATATCTTGATTCTCAGTAATGCATGGATTAAACACATTTTATTATCCTCATGAGCAAGCATTAGAGGAACACACTGATATTTAGATTGTTGATGGCGGCAATTTATTGAAATAAAATCATACTAATGAAGAGCGAGGAAGTATGCTGATCTCAATATTAATATAAACTTATCAATATAAATCTACTTTTGCAAGACCAGTCGGGATCATTAGATAGTCATGTTAATTCAGATGTTAATTCCAATAATTAAGGCATATACTACGTTAAATGATTGATTTGATTACCAAGTAGCTAAACATATATTGATTAAATTATAAGTTAACTCATGAACTTTTATTGAAGAAATTCCTCCGTGGATGATATTTTTTCAGAAATGCCTTTTTTAAGCTATGTGCAACATGCTTTTTTGAGTTCCTATCCATTTTGTTTAGGCAAGAACTTGTTTAACTCTTCAAATGTTAAAAGAAAGTATTATAGCCTCTAATGGTGCTATATTATATTAGAATATCAAATCTACGGCCAACTCTTAAAATAGAGTAGTAAGCCCCATTGAATTAAAACAGCGGGCTTCCAATGAATGTAATCCCTACTCAAATCAACTTCTAGCATTCCAATAGATGTTAGCCTTCCTTAAACCAATCTATTGGTCAGTCTCGCCTATAAGGCTAGTTGTAAGACCCATAATACGAGCAACTCATAAATAGAGCAATAAGTTCTATCTCTACCCAGCACAAAGGTGTCCTACACTTTTTCTCATATAAGCTTCTTATGGAGCCATTTTAATACTAGATTTGAAACTATTATTATAGGCAAATTCTATTAAAGGTAGATGAATTTTCCAATTTCCACCAAAATACTATACACATAATCGAGTAGATCCTCTAAAGTCTGAATTATTCTTTCAGTTTGTCCATCGAGTTTGAGGAATAAATGTGTGCTAAAGGTCAGTCTATATCTAAGTGATGCAGAACTAGCAGCTGAAGACTTGCATTATGAAATTAAAAACAAGTTGAATTTAAAAATCGTAAGATGGTGAAAGAGTTGGTTTTAAATGTAAAGTCATGATGTGGAGGCTTTTGAACCACAATAATTGATTGTAATATTGGATTTGACTCACATCATAAACGACAACCAATATAGAATTGTAGGAGATGTGGCAACCTACCTACAAGTCATTGTGCAAAAAATCTTCTAATGAATGTATAGCTATTCATAAAGTCTATGTCAAATGCAAATCACAATGAAAGTTGTACTGTATATAAAGAGGTTTTTGGAGGTGACAACAAGAAATATGCGCCAACATGTATATGAAAGCATGTCACACGCCTAAGCAAATGTAAAGAAGCTATCATGATGGAGAATTTGATTGTCACCAACGACAATGATGGTGGACTAATGCATCATTTGAATACTCGGCCACCTAATAATCATGGGGATGCGTAAAATATGCTTTCAAAACAAGTAAGAAAGGCAATCCACAAATAACAATTAACCATAACAGTTTAGAATTGCAAGAAGAATAATCAAATCAATAACTTAGTAACATGGTTGGCAAAAAAGATTCAAATATAACATAGATTAGTTACTATAAGAACCATGCACTCAATGATTTAAGAAGCTAGCATATTTAAATTAAAATGAAAATAATGATGCCACAAAGAATTGGGCTTCAAAGATATCTACTTAAATGTATGAAAAGTAGAAAGACTTAGGTATTTGCGTCGCAGGGAAGCTTCCTTTAGATGTCGTGTGGTATTGATCGGGTTGATCTTCAAAGGGTTGCTCGTAGTTCCTTCATTTTGTCTTGCTTCAAGTGGAGAGAAAAAGAGATGATGGCGAAATGCTGGAATGGAGGGAAGCCACAATTTTTGCTATTTGAGGAGATAGGAATGTTGTGGAGGTTAAGTTAGAGTTGGTGGGGCTTAGGGAATGGGAGAGAGTGGGATTGGAAAATGAAAAGTAGTTTTGGGAAAGAGAAAAAGTGAACTTTGCAAATAATTGGTCAACTTCCCATTAATTAACTATGAAGAGTTCCAAGAGTGGGCCTACATGGGAAAGGGAAGAGGTTGTGGCTTTTCCAATTCCCAACTAATTTGAAAATGAAAATAAGGAGAGGCAATTAATCCAAAATGCCCTTGGGCTTTCAACATAACTATTACGGCAAAGGTAAATAAATGCACTTGGGCTTACAACATAATATTAAGCAAAAGTTCACAAACTAAATTAAATCACATACAACACACATAATAACTAATAATATAACGACTCAATCGTGGCCGACGATCAACAACCCCTTATGATAAACTTTTCATGCATTGATGAGCCTATCATAAGGCTTCTTGAATCTTTTTCCATAATTTAGAGGAAATTTGACATCTTCTATCAGACTGATAGATTTTGGAACTCTATGTAACTCACAATTTCAACTATTTCTTTATAATTTTTTGATTGAATTGGTTTGTTGATGGTAAGAAATGATTGGACTTTGTTAATCGATTCACTAAGTAATCCAAATAGGAATCGACACTCCATTTTGATTGGATAATCCAATTACAAATCCATTGCAGTTTTATACAATTTCCACTCGGTATTGGTAAAGGTTGTGATTATATCTTTGCATACAAATATTTTGTTTTGCAACTCTTTTTTTTTAATACATGGCACCAAAAATAACTTCTCTAAATTTTAATACATTTTATTACTTCTGGATGAATTGTATGGCAGAGAGGTGTGCTTCAGACAATATTTCTTCTCTTAATTTATCAAAATTTGGGACATAGATTCTGCCTTGATATTTCAACAGTTTTTCATCATCTAATAGAAAATTTTCTACTTGTGCTACTTGAACTCTCTTCATAATTTCTTGGAAATTAATATCTTGAGATAAATAATTACATATCATATCCTTCAATGTTGACTGAATCACTAGCAGATTTAGTATCATAAATTTTGCTTCTTAAGATTTACTACTGATATTTTCAATTTTTCCTTATCATTAATTATCTGCTCCTGCTAGGTGAGTATCCAATTTGCATTTCCAGAAATCTTTCTACTTAATATATCTGTAACCACATTTGTCCTTACATGATGATACTATATATCTAAGTCATAATCTTTGATACACTCCAACCTTCTTCTCTATCTTAGATTAAACTCTTTCTAATTAAATATGAATTTGAGACTTTTATGATTTATAAATATCTCACATCTAACTTCTTATAAGTAATGTTTCCATATTTTAAGTATAAAAATCACAGTTGTTAATTTCAAATCATGGGTGAGATTATATCTTTCATAGATTTTGTTGTCTTGAAGCATATGCCATTCTTTTAACAGGACACAATGGTGAAAAATGATTCATGTAGATGACCCCACGTAGTGGGACAAAGGCTTGATGTTGTTGTTGTTGAAGCATATGCCACACTACTCCTTGTTGCATCAATACGCATCCTAATCCCCTCAAGGAAGCATCATAAAAAATTTAGAATCCTTTGTACTAATGGAATTATTATATTAGAGTTGTTTATTAAATAATTCTTCAATTTTTTTGAAGTCTTTCATCACATATGTACCATTAAATTTTATTGTCTTTTGTGTTAATCTTGATAATGATGCTACAATATGAGAAAATCTTTCTACAAAACTTATGTAATAACCAACAAGACCCAAAAAACTCCTCACTTTTAAAACTGTGGTCGGCCTTGGCTATTTTGCAATAGCATTGATTTTATTTTAATCCACTAAAACACCTTCACTGCCAATCACTTGCCCAAAAAAATTCACTTTTCAATCAGAATTCACATTTGGAGAAATTTGCATATAGCTTATTCTCCTTGAGTGTTTGCAGCATTGCATGCAGATGATTGAAATGGCTGTCTTCATCTTTGAATAAATCAAAATATCATTTATAAACACAATCACAAAAATGTCAAGTAAGAGTTTGAAAATTCTGTTCATTAAATCCATAAATATTGTTTGAGCATTTGTCAACCCTAAATGATATCACTACTAATTCATAATGGTCATATCTTGTTCTGAAAATAATTTTAGCAAATCTTCTTTCTTAATGCGCAACTGATGATATCCATAATGCAGATTAATTTTAAAGAAAATTGTAGCTCCCTCAAGCTAATCAAATAAGTAATCATATATGGGCACGCTCCGTCCACATTTTTACGATTGTATGAGTGGAGAGTGATTCCGTTTGGTTATGCCACACTCCGTCCACATTCTTATGACTAATGAACGAGTTACTCAAATCCTTCTTGGATAAATTTTGTGTTGTTTATTTGATAACATCTTGTCTGTAGCCACACATTTGAAAAGTAATTGCAACATTTAGCAGTTATATTTACAGCCTTTTGACAACATAAACTTTATTTTATCATACCAAAATGTGAGTTTGCAACCTCTCAAGTTTATTTCTTGGGCTTTATCATCTTATCCATCGGCGTTCATTTAGGCCCACATAAAGTTGCTTCTATTGTTGATTGGCCTATGCCTCAATCATTTTTTTATGTTTGTAGCTTTCAAAGACTAGCCAATCTGTTTTGTCATTTTATTTGTGGCTTCAGCCTTATCACAGCACCCATAATAGAATGCTTAAACCTCAAATTCTTTGAGTGGAATGATAAACAACAACTCAACTTTAAATCCATAAAATCTGCACTCAGTTGGGCCCATTTTCTTGCTTCTTGACTTAAAAAAGCCCATTGAATTCTTTAGCAAGAAATTAAGTGCCGCTCTTCAAAAAAAGGACAGTATATTAATAAGAGTTGTATGATGTTCGTGTTTTAAAATAGTGGGTGCATGACCAATTACACTTGTATTTTGTGTTTTGCTAGTGATAATCATGTCTTAATCATTAAACTTTTTCTTCTTTCATGTTTCCGACATTTATGCATTTTATTGCCCAGACAATGCCTCAACCAACTGTAACTCGATAGACATGAGTTACGATGTTTCAGGCCAGACTTGATGCGGTGCATCATTCGGTCATAGCAGCATACTACCAACTATTAGTCTATCTTTTATTTTCTAGTTGTGGCTCCACTTTGACTGACACTTTATTCCCTTTTTCAATTTTATGTTCTGTTATTACCTTTTCGCTTGTTGTCCTTTTACAGCAATATGAGTATAACTCTCATATATATATATATATATATATATATTATATATAATATATATATATATATATATATATTATATATATTATATATATATATAAGAAAAATGTGGAGATGAAAGTTGAGTAAAATATATATACAATATATATAGTTTTCTGCGGATTTCGGATTTTTAATTTCTATAATGCATTCTTACAAGGACTATCCGCATCAATTTGTTTGGGGAGTATATAGTATAGTAGGATTGGTGAATGATACTCTCTTTATGAAATAAAGAAGATACTTCGCGAGTCAAGTAATCACGAGCATTATTTATTTGAAATATTTTTATTTTGGTATTAAATTAATTTTTTATTGTGGTAGTGAACGTGGGGAGGAATGTTGACATCAGATTTTAATTTTATGAGATATACTCATGGCATTTTAGTACAATCATGAATAAAAGTGATAAGTCAAGTAGCTAAAAAATATTGGAAATTTTGGAGGATCTCCATATATTAGAATGAACTATCTTATGAAGTGTGGAAGATCTATAATCACTTTCAGGAAAAACAAACATGATGATCTTTTGTAATTTCACAAGCCTCGCAATAAACTTTTTTATTGGTTGTATACATTTAAAAGAAAGGAACCATATATTGTAGAGTTTAAAGGATGGATGCCTTAGCATATATGATGCTCTCAAATGATTTCAGTATTGTGGGTGAAAATGAATGAGCATGACAAGTGATTTCTATCTTTAATCAGATGTAGCCCATCATTCCATCTAGTTTGCTCGATTGGCTTTCCCATAATGAGGTCTTGAAATAGACAATGATTAGGAAAAAAAAACTTGTAATTATGATCTTTGGCAATTTTATGGATCGATAAAAGATATCTAGCTAGATGAGAACGTGTATTACGTTACCAAGGTAAATGTGGGAAGAATTGAAATATTTTTTTGACCTGTAATAGGGTTTAGGGAACCGTTGGCTACTTTTATATTCCTATTATTGGAGCATAGTTTGTAGGCTTGAGAGATGTTGATAGGATTTTTCATGTGGTCAGTGGCTTCTAAATCTAAGATCCAATTTTGGGTGAATTATCTGGGCAAACAGGTCAACAAACATTTTGGTGAATTATCTAGGACTAAAACGAGTTTAAAAGTCATACCATTTTGAGTTAAAAAAATATGATGTAGATTATTTTTCGAGGGAGTTGAGGAAGTTACTTAGTTTGTTAATTTTTTTTAGAGTTAAACCCTTTTGATTAAAAAAGACAAGCTTGCTATTTTTGGTTTATTTATTTTCACCATAGCTTTAGGGCTTTTTGTAGAGTTTCCAACACTTTTTTTTTGTCATTTCTTCTCATTGTAGTTATTTCATCGGTTGCCTTTGATCCTTTAGGAGAAGAGTATGTGACAGTAAACCTACCTTGGGGTTCCATGTTAGCCATAACAAATGTTTTGAAAAATGGAGTGTTTAGAATTACTATCATTCTTCCTTCTTTGATGGTAGATTTTCTTTGCTTAAGATTTGGATATGAACTTGATCGAAGTCATTATTGAGTCCTATGAGAAACTCTAACACCATGTCTCTTTTTACAATTTGCTTGAGAATTGCAGCATCATCGCAACGCGTCTTCTTGATATCTTAGTAGTAGTAGTCTAGTTTAAGCCTATAACTTTTTTTTTGCTACTGCGCTTTCATTTTAGTTCCTACTGCCTTTTTACTTATCATATACGTCAAAACAGTCAGCCAAAATGATTAATTTTAATGAAACTTGAATTATTCATTTTTATCAATGATTGAAGAAATGAAAAGGTTTAAAACTCTATTTATGTCTTAAAGAATCAGAAGTGATATATCGAAAGTATCATAGTCAATACAGATATTGTAGAATATTTCATATTCATTCATATTTTTAGTACATAAAACATAAAGTTGTATTGGAATATTCACATTATGTAGAATATCTCGACTCTCAATTGTTACATACAAGTCTATAAAACATAGAAAAGCAGGATACTGACGGGTACGTGTGGGATGAACCAAATCCTCATCAAATTTGATTTTTCCATTAGAGGAAGTTCGTACATATTCGGCAGTACCACCTGTGAATACCCCGCCGGTATGAAAAGTTCTTAATGTTAGTTGAGTCCCCGGTTCCCCAATTCATTGACCCGCAATAATGCCTACGGCTTCTCCCAACTCGACCAGGTCACCATGAGTAGGACTTCGGCCATAACATAATTGCATTGAAGTATTCAAAACAAGAATGTCACCTTGTTTGGCTAGCGGTGTCCCAAGATTCTTTTGCGGTAGATATGAATATATATGACCCACTGATTTCATGCATCATTGTATTCCACAATCATGTCATGATCATGGAATTAGTTTCATCATAAAATAAAATTTTGGAACTTTAGCTATGGAGGAAGATCCACGTGGTGATTAATATTTTTTTTTTTAAATTTCAGAAAGGTCTTCACAATCTAGAACCACTTAAGATAGTTTCATACATTCAAATAATATAAAGCTTGTAAGCTTTGGAGTTCTTTCTTATTCTAATTTTAATCATTCATGTGATTGACTCTTTAGAATGGAAGTAAAAAAAATCAAATATAATGAGAGAATTAAGAATCCCCACAAGAAAGAAGAATAAAAAGAGAACAAATATTTGAGAAAGAAAACTCTAAATTGCTCTAAAATCATAAAGAAAAGTAGAGATCTGATTAAAAATAAAAATAAAAAAATATATAAAAAAGTAGAGATGTGATTATTTATGAGAAAAAAAGAAGAAGAAAAAGTAGAGATGTGAAAAACTATTTTGAATTTTATTGCTTACT